>OMKZ01015962.1:8626-21161 GCA_900302535.1 Neoniphon sammara | reverse complement strand
AAATACTAAAATTTGATGGAAGATTTTCATCACACTTGGCACAAACAGCTTTATATAACAGTAAAAGCTATGGTAAAAAAAAAAACAAAAAAACAATAAAAGCTATAGTGAAGCCATGGGTGGTGTTGTGTCGTCTGGATTAGGGGTTTGGTTGATGCGGCTCCTCTCTGCTGTTTCCCTCTCTCCGATCCCCCTGAATCTCTTGCTGTCCTTCCTATTATAATAATAGAATGCACAACAATGCCTTAAAATAACACAAAACAATAAAATGATTAAAATACAATTCACCTATTTCATATATAGCATTTCTCCATTTGAAAGTGATTGAACCTTGATATTACTACTATTTTCTTCACTTACCTAAAGTCAACTTCCCCCTGCTAAAGGAAGCATGATAAAAAATGTCAGCTTTTGAAATACATCTGCTAATCATTATTGTACAATGCCCTGGATGCATACTTGATTCTGATTGGCTGAGGGACTGTTGCTTAATCTCAGATAACAAAATTTTTATCACTAATAAAAATCAATCTACCACACTGAAACTTTTTTAGGAAGTGGGCGATGCCTTGTACAATAGCACCAAATGCCAACAACAGCCAAAAGTTGTTTTCGTTGTCAACTTTCTGCATCATCCAGTCACTTCAGCTCTATGCTTGATCCTCCTGCCTCCATTGGCTCTGTTATGGGGTTGATGGCTGTCTATAGGAGATTTTATTAAATGATTACATTCAAATTAACTTAAAGGTATACCTACACCACTTTAACATTGCAGTCAGTCTACCAGCTTTACATTTATTCACTCTCCTCTTCTCTTCTTCATCCCCTTCTCATTCACACTGATGTGAAAATGAAAGAGAATGACCATGTTTACTTTCACAATACGTTGTAAAATTGCCGGTACTGCTCTGTCTTTCAGAGACCAAAACAACTGAACCGGAACGCGCGTTCAGTCGTTAAATTCACTTCCAGTCTAATTGACACCACATGATATCCCATATGTTGCTAACTGTTGCACCAGTGGACCACTACCTACAACAATTTTACCTTGTTATTAAAATACTTTTGACAGTGATGAAAGGAAATCCCAGTGTCATATCAGTTTGCTTTCAATTCACTGTAAAACCCTCATTTTGTAATTTGTAATAACTTGTTTTTCCTCTTATGCAGACACTTTATTATCTTTATATCTATATTCTTCAAAAACTTAGTATAGTCTGGACTTGAACAATTACATATTGCAAAACAAGATAGCAATAACAAGATCACAAGGAACTGGAAATCAGGATTAACACCTGTTAAGTGATTACTGTCATGAGTTGCCCTTATCCCTAAACCTTTAAGGCCATTTTTGCATGAGTGTATTAAACTTCATTATGTCAGAGATAGTACATATAGGGAGATACTCCACCTATAAGCATATGCAGAGGCCACCTCTGGGGGGCGACACAGAGCGCTACAACTGGACCAGTGTAAAATGAACAGCCATCAGTGGGACTTTTCCATATTGTCAGCTTTTTCTATGAGCTTAAATGAATGAAGTCTGGAACCATTTAGGAAAGAAAACCTTTTTCTCCCTCTGGTTATGCAGCCAGTTAGCACCATATAGCCTCAATGCTAGTGGAGATCTTATGAAAGTTTCATAATTTTACAACCATCGATTTCACATCAGCGTATAATTGTGTCTTCAATTAATATTGGGCCATGGCATCGTGACAGTACCTGTTAATATTTGGAATCAATAGTTAAAATCATTGCTCATAGCATTTAGCCACACTGACCACCGTTTAATTTGGCAGGTACTCGACACTGCCCCCGGTGGTCCAAAGACTGTACTGTACCTTTTTTCTGTCTCACAGCAGACATCGGCCTTGTTTCGGCTTTCTCTCTCTATAGGGTTTATGTGGTGACTGCATGCTTCTTAAGCTGATTTAGAGTGTCTCTGCCTCGCAGACAGATTAGCGTCTATCTAGCATGCCCACTACTGGGTTAAATTCAGAATCAGAAGGTTTAGCTGAATCAGAAATAACCTGTAATCAAACAGACAGACTGCAACTGCCTCCAAAGCTGATTTACCGTCCATCTCTCTGATTAGACAGCTGAGAATTTTGTTGAGAAATGTATTTTATCTGATGAGCTCCACGTGCCCATGGTGAGAGGCAAAGTCTTTATTTCGCCCTCTATTGGCCATATGCAGGGCTCAGTGAGAGAGGCTTTCATAAAGAATTACGTTACCGTTTACAATGAATTAAACATGACAAGGAACCCAGTTTAATATAAAACAGCCTTTATTAATGCAATTTGTCATCTGCTGCTACAAACTAAATCAAGTTTTTACAGTGTTTGTGATTAACATTATTAAAGGCTAGAATTTCTAAAATTATCTATTCGAAAATGCATAGTCCGGTATTGCTCAATCTGTTACTTATGAGAGACGATTCAGTTTTTCAAATAAACGGCTACGTTCAGGTATGAACACAACCAGCGGGACACTGATTAACATTTCCCCTTCCATATGTCAATTAACCTACAAGTCAAATGTCAGGGCCAAATTTACCCAATGTCTCTTATCCAAATACGTCATAAATATGCGCCGACATTTACCACGTGGGAAGAGTTCTGCAGAGGTAAACAACCGCAGTGGAGCTTGCTCGTCTTTTGGGGAGAAAGGAAAAACTTTTTTGGTTTTATTTTATCATCCACAAGTCTGAAGGAAAAGACCGTAAAGGTTTCTTTATTAAAGTTTTTTTCTAGACCATGCCCCACGACCCCGACCCTCCTCCGGCTAAAAAATTCAAGCCGGGGTCTGCTTTCTTCCGTCTCGATAAGAATAAACCTGGAATGCTGCTGCCTCGAAAGGGAAATGCAACCACTCCGATAGACATCCAGAGGAAACACCTGCCAATTTACCAGGCAAAAGCCCAGCTAGTGAACCAGCTCCGACAGCTTCACAACGCTGTTTTGATAGGTAAGTTAACGTGTGGCACAATGCTAACTAGCTAAATTACAGCGTTAGCTAACGTTACTACAACGTTAGCCACAATCGGGCGAGTAATCACAACTACCGCAACTGCAATTAATGCATAGATTTTATAATAGATTTTTAGTAAAGCCTCTCTTAAAAGTTGGCATTCAAGCAGGTATTCATACTTTATCTTAGATCGTTTAACTTCACCTCAAGAAGTAAGTTAGCGACTTCAGTGAAACTTGTAATGACCAGTGAAACGGTGAAATTTGACTTCCCGTATGTGATAGCTATATTTATTCCTAAATCTTGGATTGTTTTGTTTATATGATTAACGTGTTGCTGATAACTTCATATTTTCGTTTGGGCGAAGCAGATGGGGGCATGCACAAAAGACGTTTTCATTCCTGATACTGTAGGTGCTGCTTCTACTACATTTAAAAAAAAGTTCAGAAAGTGACCATAATGCGCCTGAAGCTGTTTGCCAACACAGGAGGAGCACAAATCAGATGACAGTGACACATCAGTTTTAAACTTTGCCAGCCGACTAGCTGCCTACCTGCTTGCCTTTTCGTATCACACCTAATTAAATCTTTTTCTGCAGATTTATAGAATTCACCTGTCTTGCTTCTGACCTGTTGCTGATTCGACCTTTTCTTTCTCTGCTGTATCTCAGGGGAGACTGGCTCTGGGAAGACCACTCAGATTCCCCAGTATCTGTATGAAGCTGGCATCGGGCGACAGGGCATCATCGCTATCACCCAGCCCCGTCGAGTTGCTGCAATCTCACTGGCAGGGAGGGTGGCGGAGGAGAAGAGGACTCAGCTTGGCAAGCTTGTACGTAAAGCAGTTGGAGTTCTCACCATGAAAAGCTGAAAAACTTTGTGAACTTGAGGCCTTAAAAGTGATTGGATGGTATTGCACGGACTTCATATTTATTGAAATATCACACCCAAATTCATCCTTATGCTTCAGCTCTCTAGATCGCTCTCCTAGTCATTGGTTGATCAAATTGGTTTGCCAGTGGGACTGAATTGAAAAAAGTTAAACACAAAAAGAGCATTCAGGATGAAGACAACTGTTTACCTGCCTACCTCGAGAATGACTTAAGAGCAGGCACATTCTGTCATTGAATTGAGCACAAACAGTATACTACATGATGGCACAAACGTGATAACATGCAGTTTGTTCAGCAGTGCAGTCACATGTGTGTGGGCTAGTAGCTCAGTTGATCCCACCACTACTTTCTCTCCCTCCCTACACCAACACTTCGTACCCTGAGGAAAAACCCTGACATTGGTCTTAGTAAAGCAACAATGTGCGATTTTAAAATAATTTCACTCTGATTTCCTGACTGGACAAGATCATGAGTAAAAATGAGACCTCTGTAATGTCTGATTTTGACCAATGTCATGTCTTATTCCAAAACATGTCAATATTGATTTCTTGAATTTCACCAAACAAGACTTTGAAAGCCGTAGAATTTGATGTCCAAGTGAGTGAGAGAACACTGAGTGTAGCTCCAAAATGAGACAGTTGTGCAGGGGCTTTCTGGACAGATGTTGTTATCCTTACTTTGAGATCTTACCAGTCCATCAACACTCAGCAAGTCAATCAACTTCTTTTCAGGTTGGCTACACGGTGCGTTTTGAGGATGTCACCTCTTTTGAGACCAAGCTGAAGTTCATGACAGATGGCATGCTCCTGCGCGAGGCCATCGGAGACCCCTTACTGCTGCGCTACACTGTGGTGGTCCTGGATGAAGCCCACGAGCGCACTGTGCACACCGACGTGCTGTTTGGAGTGGTGAAGACCGCTCAACGCAGGCGCAGGGAGCTAAATAAGATTCCCCTGAAGGTAGGAAGGAGCATGTCGAAGATGGTTTTGGGTTTGTTATTTTCCTAAAGAACCACAAGCTAATCTCTGTCTTACACACATAGAGAAATACTCCCAGTTCACATATTTCTACATAGATAGCCAAAAGCAGAAGAGCAGATAAAAAAATACAATAATCATACATACACTTAGTTGAAAGCAAAGATACAAGCATAAGTGCTAAAAAAAGATCAACTGCCAATGAAGGCAAGGGAGTGGAGATGGGTTTTAAGACGGGTCTTAAAAACAGTGACAGATGGGGCTGACCTAATATTCAGAGGGCAAGCTATTCCACAATTTGAGAGCAACAATGGAAAATGCCGTGTCCTCGACACCAGATTAATTTCTATGAACTCTGCTTCACCAATTGTTCTCTGCAGGCATCCCTGTAATACTGATTCAAATCCCTGGGGGTGTTTTTTTTTCTTCTCTGTAATCTCCACAGGTCATAGTGATGTCAGCCACCATGGATGTGGACTTGTTCTCTGAGTACTTCAACAAGTCTCCCGTGCTGTACCTGGAGGGCAGGCAGCATCCCATTCAGATCTACTACACCAAGCAGCCGCAGTCAGACTATCTCCAGGCTGCACTGGTCTCTATCTTCCAGATCCACCAGGTAGGCTTTCACCCTGGATCTCGACTGGAGAGAAACATCTTATATTGAAAGTTGTGGTGAATAAATCATGTCTCATGGCATAGCTATGACACACACAAGTATAAATTGACCTTTACTTTATTGCATTGTGAATGTTATACAAAACAAAAGCCCAAAAAAGGGGGTTGCATCAGAGGGGACCTATGAAAAAGTATAGCTTTAATTTAATCTGCAATCAGCTCTGTTTCTGTAGGTCCAATCTAATTCAAAATGAAAAACTGGGGACACCTCAAATGAAATTCCCTAATCTACACGACAAAGACCTGCGTGTGGGGAAAACGCCTTCCTGGATGCCCTGTCACACTATGCAGTCTGACATGCATCTGCTGAGCATGTGATGATTCCTCCTGACAGCATAACAGAACACAGTCCTTTTGTCTGTGTGCAGGAAGCGCCTCCATCCCATGATATCTTAGTCTTCATGACGGGTCAGGAGGAGATCGAGGCTCTGGCCAGGACGTGCCGGGACATCGGCAAGCACCTGCCTGATGGCTGCGGCCCCATAGTGGTCATCCCCCTGTACGCCTCTCTGCCCCCGGCACAGCAGCTCAGGGTCTTCCAGCCTGCTCCCAAGGTAAAGACCTCTGTGTGTTTGCTGAGGATGCAGGTGTGTTTGTGGGAAGAAATTATATTTATGATACAAGACACTCTGTGTATGTGTTTGTTTGTCCTTTTTACCTTATGGCAGGGATGCAGGAAGGTTATCCTGTCGACCAACATTGCCGAGACGTCGGTTACAATCTCTGGGATCAAATTTGTCATCGACACGGGGATGGTGAAAGCCAAGCGCTTCAATCCTGGTTAGAAAATTTGTTCTTCACACACACACACACACACACACACACACACACACACACACACACACCTAGACATATGTTGTCATTCAGTAAAACTTCCAATAATTTACTTTTACTTATAGAGAAAGGCTATTCTTTTGGTAAGTCCACAGCATCCAGAATTCTATTGCTCAGATTTCTAGAATTGGCTTTTAAGGCCCACTACTACCTAATGATGAATATCTAGAAATAATTAAGCAATAATGAACTATTTTATCAAAAAATGTGACTTATTATTGGTAACATACATGTGGATTACCATAACATAGTGGTACCATAACATAACATTGTGTAATCTCTAACCTCAACCCTCACATGTTCATGTCTACCTTTGGCCCTAACCTTTACCTAACTTAAATTCCACTCCTAGCCATAAAATAAACCAGGTAAACACAGGTGTTACTGATGACATTAATGAAGGTTCTATTCCATTTAGGTCTAACAGAGTCAGGGTCCTGCTATTGTTCATGCTGGCTCACTGGAAAGACTCTGCTGCACTTAAATGGAATGATTGATGCGATTACTGTGATTAGTAACACCTGTTTTTACCTGATATTTCATGTCAAAGTGGCTGCTGTGAAAAAGGTCTAAGTTTTTGTCTGAGCAAGAAAAATGTCCATAGAGGAATGACTTCATATTGTATTGTAATTTTATTATAATTTGGATTATATTTTTTCACATTTTTTTTAACAATATTGATAATAATCATCTAATCACATGAAATGCCTTTCTCTTAGTACGCACCTGAATGTGTTTCTGTGTATTCATTATTTTTGCGCTCATCTTATTGCCTGTGTTTTGTCTGACTCTCAGACAGCGGTCTGGAGGTCTTGGCGGTGCAGAGGGTTTCCAAAGCCCAGGCGTGGCAGCGAGCAGGCAGGGCTGGCAGAGAGGACGCTGGCTCCTGCTACAGACTCTACACTGAGGAGGAATTTGACAACCTCATCCCAATGACTGTGCCTGAGATCCAGAGGTACAGATGCTTTTTTTTTGCCTTATAGAGATAACTGAGGACAGTTTCTCAGTTTCTGCTGATCTGCAGGAATCCGAGCGTCTCCCACAGGTTGATTTATCTAGGTCAGTATGATTGAATCTCCTTTTTTCCTCTCTCTCTCTCTGTGCGTGTGTATGTGTGTGTGCGTGTCTTCTGCAGGTGTAACTTAGCCAGTGTGATGCTGCAGCTCATGGCTCTGGGGATTCCAGATGTGATGAATTTTGATTTCATGTCCAAGCCTTCCCCAGGTAAGGTGATGATGTCCGTCATGAATCACCATGCACCGTTTTTAGCAGGTGATCCCACAGGTTAGGCAGGTTGTAGTGACCTTTTGGTTTGGGTGTGGTTTATCCCAGAGGCCATTCGCTCTGCTGTGGAGCATCTGGAGCTGCTGGGAGCCGTGGAGAGGAAGGAGGGGCTCGTCTCCCTCACTGCTCTGGGAAAGAAGATGGCCAGCTTTCCTCTGGAGCCCAGATACGCCAAGGTAAGATGTGCTGGGAAATGCATCGCATCGCACAAATAGCTAATGCACTCTGATCTGGGTATATGTAAGTTTAGTAAAGGAAAACAACAGCCTCAGATACTGTTAAACTATGATATATCATTAATCTGTGATGTTTAAGGCAATCCGGGAGTTATTTTGTTATGAAGTGTTGTACTTTTTAGTGTACCCACTTTCCCTCAGTCTGCGTTGTCTCCTTTGTCTTTAGTTAGTGATCTCATGAATTGGTTCATGTGAACTGGTTGCATTCAGCTGTGAGTTATACATGTAATTGGAGAGAGCAGTAGAGATGGCGATAGTTTGAGTTTTTCCAGTCTAGACAATATGAACACAGTTTCACTCAAAACACAGCATGTCTTGTGATTGCATCACATTTTGGTCTCTTCTACAATGGATTTCTCCTTACATGATTGTTGAACATTGGTGTAAAGTGGTAAATATAGAAAGAAGCCCAAGCTCTTGGATTCTGAGGGGCTGATGCCAAAACCTGACATTTATCATTGAGGTTTTAGATAGATGAAAGAAAAAAATCTGCTCTCTAACTCCACTCGACATTTGGCCAGTTATCACATATAAGGGAAACACACCACCAAACAACAAGACAGGCCTACAAATGTGTTGTATATGGCAATAGCCGCAGTTTTATTCTCCTGGTACTTGAAATCCTGGCATTGACTTTCTCATCCGAATACTGCAGGCACATCACTTCTCAAACCAACCATATCACCTTGTAGAACATTTGGTATTCAGAATATTGGATTTTAAACATGAAATTTAATATCCTTCCCCCAAATTTCAAAGCATGTTTGATCCATTCTTATTTTTCTCCTGAATAATGGGACCTTTTCCCATTCCATTTCCATAACCTCCATGTTATCTGAAGTGAAAATCGTTGACTAGTAATCCATTTCTTCACCAAAAAAATCCAGAAAAGCGAGGTGCTAAGATTTTGTACATACTGAACCATGAGCCCAGTCAACAGCCCAGTGACTTTTGAGAAACACTTCTCTGTCTGTCAGACCATCCTGCTGTCTCCGGACTTCTCCTGTGCTGAGGAGATCCTGAGCATCGTGTCTCTGCTGTCAGTGGACACGGTGCTGTACAACCCCCCAGCCCGGCGGGACGAGGTGCTCGCAGCACGCAAGAAGTTCTCCTCCAGCGAAGGAGACCACATGACACTCCTCAACATCTACAGAGCCTTCAAGAAAGTCAGTGGCAATAAGGTGAGTGTCGCTGAACGATATAATACGCTCTATTTGATTTAAAAAAAAAAAATAGAAGAAGAAGCCAGGAAGCAATTTCTGTAATTTCATGTAATCTTGTGTATGTCTCCCGTTACAGGAATGGTGTCGAGAGAACTTTGTCAACAGCAGGAACATGAGCCTGGTGAGAGAGGTCCAAGCCCAGCTGAGAGAAATCTGCCTTAAGGTACACAGAAGGAAAACCCTTCAACCCACTGTGCTGAATGAGCCAAGGAGGTGAAACCTCCAGCAGGCGGGTTATGTGATCGCCCCTGTCCATCCATACATCTGTGTGTCACTTTGTCCGCAGGATAGCTCAATTACTAGATGGATTTGCATCAAACTTGGTGGGAAGGTTGACTGGGGGTCAGCAAAGAAATGATTTACTTTTAAGGCCACTCAGCCATTAGAAGTTAATCGTCATCACTGCTCAACAGCGCCGTAGTTTCTAAATGCAACCATGTAACATCAGAAAACCTCGACGGGGAGGTTGGTCAACTTTCCCTGCTGACTGGCCCAAAAGGATGTTTCCTGTAACAACGGTGTTGTCTAAAGGGGATGGGGTTTAGCACAAACAGGGTCGCAGTTTCCAAATGCATACACTTAATACTATAAAACCCAGCAGGGAGCTTGGTCCTGGCCGGCATAAAACTGATTACCTTTATGGACCAGGGGGCATAGCAGTGGGCGGGGCTTAACACAAACAGGCTGGTACTTTCTAGACGCATGTGTGTAACATCAGGAAACTTGTGGGACAGTTGGTCTTGGGTCAAGGGCAGCTCTGACCACCTTTACACACATTGGCCTAAAGAGCATGTCCTAATGACAACAGGGTCGCGTTCAGCCCCGACATCTGTTGTTTTCTTATCTGTGTACCTGTCTTCTAATCTTGGTATTTTAGTACATGATTTAAAAAAGAAGTTGAAACACAGCCACAACAACATAATGTTGAAGGGTTTAATCTTGTGACAGCTAATACCTTAACTTATCCAGAGTGAGTGCTTTCATACCAGAAATCATTTCATGATTTCTGTTTTGGAACATAACTCTTGATATTTATAAGACTGTAGCTCAGTTGTGTCTTCATGACTAAACAGATTGACTGCCGGTAGATAACCAATTTGAGCTCACCTTTCCTGTCCTATATGTTGTTTCACCAGCTGAATTTGAAGCTGGAGTCATGTGGAGCGGATACGGGGAATGTTCGCCGCTGCCTGGCCCATGGGATGTTTGTCAACGCCGCAGAGCTGCAGCCTGATGGCAGCTACATCGCTCTGGACACCCACCAGCCCGTGGCCATCCACCCCTCCTCTGTCCTGTTCCAGGCCAAGCCGGCGTACGTGGTGTTCAACGAGCTGCTGCACACCTCGCGCTGCTACATGAGGGACCTCTGTCTGGTGGATGCTGACTGGCTATTGGACGCAGCACCAGAATACTTCTGCCGCAAACTCCACCCCACCAAGAGCTAACCAAGGGACACCCAGGACTTCTGGTGAGCCAAATCTCCAAGGACGCCTTTGTCCCTTTATCCAGGAACAATAACACTGGAAGAAAGGAGGAACCCTTTTACTCTCCATACAGCTGAATCATGATAAAGAATTGTGCTGGTTTTCCACCGCTGCAAACCAGAACACTGGATATGTGGTAAATTTCTCTGAATTTCTCTACCTCCCAACATCTGGCATGTGTCGCTGCAGCAGAAGTCTGCATATCAAGGCGTCACAACCTCCACTATCTCTGGACTGTAATTCAGATTTTAAAAATTTCTCTGCTTGGTATTATTTTATCTTGCCTCTTGGCCACATAGTGTTTGACAACCTGAAAAGGAGATTCTGATTTAGGTTTTATGCTTCAGTTCCTTAAAGATTTGCATGTTTTCTAACAACACAGACGACCTCACAGGAGCATGGCACAGGTCTTAAATGGTGCACACTTGGTCTGATGTGATTTATCTTTTCATTCTTCATAAAGTTCAAACAAATCTGGGTGCATTTAGTTATGTGCAACATGTTAATTTCACAAGATATTGTAACGTCACATGAACACAATTTTGATTCAGAGAGCTAGTGTGGATGCACAGTAGTTGTTCTTTTCAGCGTTATTTGAGTAACTGTGAAGTCTTAACTGACTTACATCACAGATCAGTTCATAAATTGCAGAGGATAAATTGGATGAAAACCATCATCTATCCAAAATGTCTTTTGAGGAGCTAAGAAAAGCAGCCTTATTTTTTATCTTTACCACCATGCATTTTTCAGTTTATGTAATGGGGTTTCAAAAGGTTTTTATACCCAAGGGTGGTAGAATTTTTTCAATCCATAGAGGAGGACCATGTAATCCTGATGGGAAAATCTCGTTAATTCAAAATTGCAGCAACAAAAATAACACAATTTCACTTTGATATTTGCCAATGTGCTTACAGCAAATATTATTTGCCAGTGATCTTTGTCAAGGCCTAGAAACTGGTATGTGACTCACTGACTTAATGACTGACTTTTTGAGCCTCCTAGTAACAGCATTAAACATTGCTAGGGACGGTGCAGACCTAACCTGCCGGAGCCTCCTAGTGGAGACAGCTGAACATTGTTAGGGACGGAGTCCGGCAAGCACAGCTCTGGCTGTTCTAGTTAGTCTACATGCAGCTCCAGTCAAGTTGGCTTGTATATGACCCTTTTCACATCTATGACTGTATCACCAGTTCCCCAAATGCATGCATGTCAGAATTAGCATGCTTAACTCTCCACCAGGAACACTGTATTCATGTTAAATAACCTGTTTAATCCTTTAATCATTATGGCAGGTCCACGCCTCCTCTTCCCTGTGAAATGTTGCACAGATCCTCCTTCAGCCTCTATACATACTCTATACTGGCAACAAATGTATGCAGTGCATGGAGATCATAGCTCTAGATCTGATCACTCAGGTCTTTCATACATCGTAGAATGTAAATCAGACTGTGATGAAGGAACAGAGTGGATGCTCCTCTTGTCTTTTTTATACCGGACTCAGGATTGTACAGTGGGCACCTGAATAAGGGTTAGGGTTAGCTAACTATTTTCAAAATATCAAACACAAAATGCATCTGGGGTTGCTGTAGAGATTTATTAAGACTGTATTACATAAACATTGTATGTAGTTATTGAATCTCTTCTTGTGGGTCTTGCAGCCCATGTGGTTAATACTTTTTGTTACTCATAAAGGAGAAACAGACTTTTGACATCTGCATGCACTATTATTGTAAAGTTTATAGGATTAAATGCGCATGTCTTTGAGTATATTATGATTTATTCTGATTAATATGAGGGTTTGTTACAATCTTACATATTCACTTTAATTTCTAATAAAAATCAAGACACAGTCCCAAGGTATAAGTTTACAACGGAAGGGTAAAGATTTAAAAGAAGCAAATTTTCCAGGATTTGGTTTTGATAACGAGAAGTACTCTACAGTAGTATCATAATATGCCC
>OMKZ01015960.1:0-14889 GCA_900302535.1 Neoniphon sammara | reverse complement strand
GCGTGTGTGTGGACATCACTGAATGTATTTTTGTGTTTGTGTGGGCTTGCACATCTGTGCGCATGTATATTTGAATCTCTTTACACACTGAGTCAATGCAGAATAGTGATGCGCAGCTCAATCCAGATGGTATGTGGGCAGTTAGGTTTATTGAGTATCTCTCTCTCTTTCTCTCTGTCTCTGTCTCTCTCTCTCCCTCTCTCTCTCTGTCTCTCAGATGGAAGAGGACCCCTTTAACCCCGACTATGTTGAGGTAGACAGAGTGCTGGAGGTGTCCTATTGTGAAGACAAGGACACAAGAGAGGTGAGGAGAATCCACTTTCTTTCGGTAATCACACTCGACAGTGTAGTGCGTGCGTGTATTTACTTTTGAGTGTACACATGACCACATTTTACTCCTTTCCGAAGGCTGTGATTTTGTTCCTTTCAGCACATCCTCCACTCTAACAGTCTCTTTGTAAGGCAGAAGTGCCCAAGGCCACCCTAATGGGCTTCCTCGCAGCCTTTGTTAGTATTATAAGCGCAGACCTGCAGCCTGGCCTCGCTCTCGTCTTCAGCGGTTCTAATGCTCTTCTTGCTGCTGCAGGAGGTGGTGTACTACCTGGTGAAGTGGTGCTCCCTGCCCTACGAGGACAGCACTTGGGAGCTGAAGGGTGACGTGGATCAGAGCAAGATCGAGGAGTTTGAGCAGCTGCAGGCAGCAAAGCCAGACTCACGCAGGGTGGTAAGCCGTGCCCATCCATCTGCCCCACCTCTCTCACCTCATTCCCATATCCCTCTGCCACTGTTTCTCTTATAAACGTTCAGTTTGGTTGTGACTGGTGTGTGTCTTTGACCTTTTCTAGGTTTCTAAACATTGGTGGGGTTTTTAAACTGCTAATGCGGGAGTACCTATGTTTTCTTTGTTTGTGAGTTGGGTTTATTTTTGGCAGTATCTTTAAGTGATAAGTGTTCATCACTGTGGTGCTTTTGTGCAGCACTTAACTGAGGTTTTCTTCACAGTCACTGTGGCCTACGGGTGTGAATCTTTGGCTTAACATTGATTCAGTTCGGTTCAAGTTTGTAAACCACAATTCAAGTGATATAGTACTTTTGTCCAACATGTAAGATTGTAATGTAAAAGTATCCTTTAAATCTTATGAAATGTGAAAATATCAAACAACAAAATTACTTTAACATTATTTATTCTATAAAAAATAAAAAAAAATAACTGACAAAAATGTACAATTTACAGTATACTGTTAGATCACCACAATATTAGGTCTGTTTTTTTTTTTTCTTTTAATTCTGAATGAATCGATTGAATGAATTAATCAATTCAGGCTGAAGTCAGAGCGATTCACTCCATTTCTCTCTTTTCCAGATTGATGCCATTAAATCAGCAGCATTTCAAATTGATTCAGCGATGCAATGAATGAATAGTTCCACTCCTAGTGCGGCCATTTCTGCGTCAGTCTTTTTCCTCGGATTTTCTGCCGCTGAAGTGTGCTCTTGTCTCTGTCTGTTCTGCCACGGTGGCTGTTGCTGCTGCTGGAATATTAAAACAGAGCACTTCCTGTGCGCCAGGAAGAAAGAATTACCTACCCATTACTGAGTGTTCAGGGCCCAAATGTCAGATTATCATGTAGTGTGAAAGTGAAGTGTGACTGTGAAGTTTTCCAAGACTCACCAAGACTGAAATCTGAGAATAGGAGTGTAACTCGCAGCCAAATCAAAATATGAACTGGAAGAGAAGCATGTTTAAAAATAAGACACATGAACATAGATAGTGCTGCACTCTTAATAATGTGCTATATCGTGTTGTTTTGAGCAATAAATCTCATGCAAAATGACAATAAATAAAAGGAATAAAGGGAACATTAACTTTGTAAGTATGTCACTAATGTATGATGAATTTAATTTTTTCTTTTTTTTTTTTCTTTTTTTTTTTTTGCATGAGACTGGGGAGAGTGTAATTTCTCGGCCTCGTGTATGCGATGCCCCATCTTTCTCCCCTCATCCCATCATTGTGGTGTGAACAGCATCCTTACAGCTTTGCCAGCAGACCAGTTTTTTGGCCTGTAGTACCTTGATGAGGCAGGATAGTCTGATTTAGGTTTTAGGTTTCTCTTGGCAAACGCTCTCTTCCACACATCTGCTCCAACTGCCATAATCCAAAATCACGTTTCAATAGGATGATTTGTTTGGTGGTGAGAAACGAACGTATGCTGCTTATTTTTTGGCAGCATGATATTGTGTTTTTGGTAACTTGTTTGCTTTTCACACTTTTCACACTGGCTACTTCACACCTCACATTCACATTTTTGCGAGCCTGTTCATTCAGCTGTAGGGTCATTCTCATCTTCAACCACACCAGTGTCCCAGTAATTGTACCAATGCTTGAATACTTGCAGCCTTACCTAATGGAAAGAAAAATTAAGTTTTAAATGCTATTTTTCTCCTGCCCACTGACTTTGCTGGGAAACATTATCTGCCTTTACCTCTCTTCATCTATTTCTCTTGTTACTTTTCCTGAGATGTTTTTACTAAATGGTTGAAAGCACATTTTGGAGACGAAAGAACGAACTGTCCCTTTAAATCTTGTTGTGTCACGCAGGAGCGGCCCCCAGCCAGCCTGTGGAAGAAGAGGGAGCAGTCAAGGGAGTACAGGAATGGCAACAGCCTCAGGGACTATCAGCTAGAAGGAGTCAACTGGCTCCTCTTCAACTGGTACAACAGGTCAGCTATACGGAAAACCAGGCACACACACACACACACACACACACACACACACAAACACAGACACACACTCACTGACATGCAGAGTGTGCAAAGACATGCTTACAACACCATCCAAATGGAAAAGGAGCCTGCACACCTGCCAGTTAGGGAATCCATCCTCAAAGGGCATTAAGAAGCAGAGATAGTAAAAGCAGGTTCTTTTAATTTGACATTTCAACCCATCAGGCTATCATTAGCACTCTGGTTACAAGCTGCACTGAGGACTGTTCGCAGTTTCATAACCGACATGATTTCTCACACACGCTCATGGAGCCAACAGCGGCTGTGTTTCCATCCTGTCAAGTGAATTTTGAGGGAACTTTTGAAATGGTGCAAAAATAAAATGTGCATAAATTGTTTAAAGTGAATAAATTGGCATCCTGGATGTAGAACATTCAACATCAAAAAAAAAAAAAAAAAAAAAACATCCACAAAGAAAAATCCAGAGAGCCTCTCAAGAATTTATTAGCGTCGGGCGAGCTTTTTTCTTTCTTGTCAGGTAACGCTGCCATATTTCTGTCTGAAGATGAAAACAAAGAAATGTGTTTAGCAGTGTTTTGCTGCATCAACTAATAACCATACATCCACAACAGAGACTTAAAACATGAGAGCAACAACATGTCTGACATGGCTAAGAAGTTGTGATGGACAAATATTTTGGCTGCATCAGTAAAATACATGGACATGGACAAATGTGTTTTATTATATTTTTCATTTGTTTTCATCATTATTTATCATATCATCATTGACCAGATGAGGCAAAGTGGATGGGGAGCCAGCAAGTGTCACCAACACAAGTAACAGTCTTTTTCCTTTCTTGCCTCTGTCTGTATTTTTTAAATTACTCCTTAGAGCAGAAAGTGAACAAGTGAAGCAGTGAGCTCAGACTGCACACAGTCAAAGTACAGAAGTTCACTAACTGCATGAAGAAGTCCGACTCAGAAATGTTACTACACTTATTTTACTATTTATATTAATAATGCACTTCCCCATGATTGTTAAAAAGAAACAAGGTGAACATATCAACAAACGACCAGCTGTACTAAATCAAAGACATACTCTGCCGACTGCCATTACTACGGTTGCTCTCATCAGCAACCATAGCTTGTTAAAGCCCACTCAGCAACATTCAGAGACCAAATTAGCAATACTACAGTACAACATCATGACAGCCGCTTGTCAGTTTAATGCAGGTTTATAAAAATGAGTTGTAAGTCCTGTCCTAAAAGCAGATTGTTTGTAAATCGTATCTCCTCAGGCAGGTTGTAATGGCGTATCGAAGTATTTCCAGTGGATTTAGGACACTTCCTGCCTTTCTGCATGTGGAAGTGATACTCGAAAGCTTCAGAATGAATAAGGTCTGGGGATAGAGTTCAGTAAGAATGCCATCAAGAGGGCCAGTGGTAGCATCAAGATTAGAGACGTGGGCTTATGACCAGAGGGCTGGTGCTGGTGTGATTCCCCAGGCGCCTGGAAAAGAGGAGCTTAAACAAGCAGAACTATCTGCACCCTTGACAATAATGATAACAGAAACTGGTGACAGCCTCTGGTGTATTTATTTATTTATTTATTTTATTCATTTATTGGTGGTTCTCATTGCTGTGAGTTTTTTGCACTGCTCTGATTTTTGTTTACCAGTTGTCTAGCATGTGTTTTTTTTTTTTTTTTGTTTGTTTTGTTTTTTGTGTCGAGTTGGTGAGTGAGTTTCTGTAGGTGGCGCTCTTTTCTTGACATGGTGGCTATTGTATTGTATATATTATTATTTTATTGCATATATTAATATCACGGTGCTACAGATTTTTAGGCATATGCCTTAGGACAGGGACTTGTTAACTGTATGTTGAAGCTAGCCTCAAGCGCCGCAACCCACTTAGCATATGGAAGGACAAATAATACATTAAGCATATACCTTACACCTCAGGGAAAATGTAAGGTATCTGTCTACACATGTGCTTGTGAAGCTTTAATAATGCCCTGCTGATGGAATGCTACATTCATTGATTCAGAGAGACTCAACAGAGGGGTCTTTATATTGCAAGAGCAGTCTTCTCAGCGCACTGGGACTGCAGATGATGAATAATGAATCACTTTTCCTGTCGTGTGTGCGGACCATGCTACGATTTGGCTGAGTTCACATTATTTGCTTGAGCCTGCGAAGCAAGTCAAATTTCCCGTCGAGGTGTGCGTTGCTGCCCCAACAATCGCTTTCCTTCGCCCACGGTCACAAAAGAAGCATTACACAGTATGTCTAGAGTACACAGTGTCTGTGTGTCTGTGTGAGACCCGGGGAATTGGCTGTGTTTTGTGTGTATGTGTGTGTGTGTGTGTGCGCGCGCACATGTGTTTGTGTATGCCTACGCACAGAGATTCATCAGAAGTGCAGAGGCGCTTAAGAGGCCAGTGGGAATATCTGCACATTGCAATTAGCATCAAGACATAATACCCCCACCCACTGGACAGCCGAATAAATGGCTTGCCTGAGCAAACCACACAGCATAGGCAATTGCATTTGCCATTATGTTGTATCTCATCTCCTAGGCCTATTATTACTGCTGATGATGTCGTTTTCTCCCCCTCGTTCTCTGTTTATTATTTTAATATTACACTCCTCCTGTATTTTCCTTGCTTCTCTCTCCTTTGCTTGGCGATTTTTTTCCCCTCGTCCCTGCTGTTTTTATCCACCTTTTTGCCTGCCTTCAACTGGTACAACAGGTCAGCTGTACATGAGAAGCACTCAGCATAAATATGCAGCACTTTCCTTTGGCAATATTTGGACATCAAAACCTCATGTAGCAGCATAAGCACAAATTGGCGCACGTGGCACGGGGACTGCGCCGTTATATACACGCAATTACACTTTCAAAATGTATGCAGTAGGGATGCTCCTGAACCCAAATATAGCATTCGGCAAAGCATGTTTACCACGAATATTCGGTCCTTACTATTACATTACTTATACAGTACATTATTATGCATATGTTTTTAAAATAGACCTTTAACTGGCAACATAACTGGCTTTTCTCCTTAAACTCAAAAGAGGAGGAAATGAAGTTCAGTCAGTCTTAGAGAGAGAGAGACTTTGTGAGTTGAGCTGGTTTGCCTGAGATTGAATGAAGGCTCCCTGTCCTCTGAGTCTGTTCAATACAGCAGGGATGTTGTGTCTCCCCTTGTCTTAACAAAATAGCCTAATAGTGAGTAGGGGCTCAGTAGTCAAAGATAAAGGATATTCCTCCCAGGGCAGGGAAGCTTTTGATTTTTCTTCATCTTAATTAATTCCAAAATATGCAAATTAAAGAAAAAGAGTGGGTAAATGAAAAAGTTTTTATAAATGGGATGGTACAGCATGCTCTGAACAGAGATGGGAAGAGCAAAAGAAAGAGTTCCCTTTTTTAACTAAGTTGTTTTTCAGTTGATAGCACAAGAGTTCATTATGAAGGTATTTATATATGACTGCTCAGTGTAGGGAAGTAGAGTGAGAATGAAGATTTGCATTTTGAGTCATACAGGCTTTTTTTTCAGATTATAATTTACTGTTCATTGTTCCCCAGTGTTCATACAGTTGATTGTAGCTCACAAGGTTCAAGTTGGAGATTTTTTTGTTTTGCAATTGTTTATGGCAATGATTGTTTATGGTTGAGTTTATATGAGCTTATCTTTGTTGTTGTGTAACACCTATGTTGCTGTTTGTTCATTACTGCTTCAAAAAGTCTTTAAAATATGTTTTTATACTTCACTGTTATTACCTTACTATGATACCACAAGTTTAATGTGTTAATAAATTAATAATAGCTATGGCATTTTGGGGAAATGTCACCATTTCTGTCTAAACCATGCACTACCTGCTTCTTGTTTAAGCCCTGCCCACTTCCAAATTTATTCAAGTACAAATATAGTCTGGTTGTTGAACAAATACTAATATAAAAAGTAACCTTTGTGAGCACGCCAAATGGGCAGTCACACTTAAAATCCATACCTACACACAGACACATACTTGCACACATAAGGGATACAGTTTTCATTTTCACAAAACTGTCACCTCTCATCAAGACTGTCATTTCTAATCGGCAAATCCCTTTTTCCTGCCTCCACCCTTTTCTCTCTTCCCTTGTTTCCGTTCCATCCTGTGTTCTCTCTACCTCCCTCCCTCCTTGCGTCACTCACCTCGAACCTGTTAGGCGGAACTGCATCCTAGCAGACGAGATGGGCCTGGGGAAGACCATCCAGTCCATCACCTTCCTAGAGGAAATCCACCGCGTGGGCATCAAGGGGCCGTTCCTCATCATCGCCCCGCTCTCCACCATTGCCAACTGGGAGCGCGAGTTCCGCACCTGGACCCACCTCAACGTCATCGTCTACCACGGCAGCATGGTCAGCCGGCAGATGCTGCAGCAGTACGAGATGTACTTCAGGGACGCGCAGGTAAAACGGGCAACAAGCACAGGGATCTTTGAAGAAGAGTGCAGGCCTCTAGTGGAGGTGCAGGGTCGAGCAGAGCAGCAGAAAGTGTGTAACAGCCCACGCAGTTACCTGTTGGATCTGATGAAAAAGCTGTCAACATCGTGCAGGTCTTGTTGCAGAACTTTTAGGCCAGTCAATCAGTTTACTTGCCAGTGTGCAGGGATTTGTCTTGATGATATCGATGGGATAACATATCAACAAAGTAAACGACAAACCTTTGAGTCCCACATGGAACAAACAAGACTTCATGTTTAGCGTAAAGACTAAAGAACAATCCAGCACATACAAAAGTCAGCACAGCCTATTTATAACTCCTGATATACTGTATGTACATACTGACTCAGAAATCTTCCAGAATCTATCCCTAATGGAAAGCTTCTGTTTTCTGTGTTTGGTTTGTTCACAAGGTTTCTGAAAACAATTAAGAAATCAAACTGTCACAAATGTCCCTTGAGTTTAGTAAATTTCCATTCTATTATGCTCTGTTCTGCGCTGGTGTGTGCTGTTACGTGTTATTCTGTTCTATTCTAGTCTTGTCAGTTCTGTTCATTTCTGCTCTGCCATACTCTGTTCTGTTGTGTGCTGCTGTGCTCTATTCTATTCTATTTTGTTCCGTTCCAATCTGTAGTATGCTGTTGTGTTGTGTTGTGTTCTATTATATTTGGTTCTATTCTATTTTCTAAACGTGAAAGATTATTATATGATGACTGTAGTAACAGAGGCTCTACATCAGAGAGCGTGTGTCTCTTTGTCATCAGAGTCACGTTGCTGTGACACTCCACCTGTTACACCCAGAGCAGCCGGCTCCACAGCGCTCTGATTATCCATTGCCCTAATTACATAGGTTATTCCCAACTCATTATGCCTAAGTAATACTGTTCCCATGCAATCTATGTAAATAATCACAATATTGGCCACATACCATTTAACATTTAACTAGTTAGTTACTATAAAACTGACAGTGTGACACTCATATGTTGGGGTTAGTTACTATATGGATGGACAAAAAATTTTTTTTATACTAACCAAATCACCAGAAACTGTGTTTTTGAGTGTGTACATTTCTTATAATGTACATGTAGAATAATCCATCAGAATGAAATGGGTGAATCACAAATCATGTTCACTTGGAAAAATATTTCAAGTTATATTATGTAATACATGTTATGTAATACATACATAGTTACAAAGAGCTTTAATAGTATCATAAAAGTAAAGTGCAAAGTACACAAAAAAATTACCACCTTTTTTTTAAATCATTATTATTGTAAAATATCGTGTGATACTGAGAGTTAATAATGTAAACAAAATAAAAATGACTACAAAAATAAGCAACCAAAAAGTATTAATAAATGTAAAATGTATAATTTTAAACAACCTCAGAATATTCAACACTGTCGCCCTTAGACACTGTATTAATAGATGAGCCTTCTTAACCAACTGGTTATAACCAGCATTAAAATGGTTAAAAGAAAAGCCTAAATCAAAGTCATACGGCTGGTAAGTCTCTCCATTCATCTGTCTTGTAAATATGTTAATTGGACTTGATGATGGGTTGTCAGCTACCTGCATTACCAAAATACAGGCTAGGTGCTGCAGACTGCTGTCATGGGTATCGAGTCTGTGTGTGTGTTTGTGGTAATTCTGTGGTCGGTGTCTTTGAAAATGAGCCAGCTTGATCTGCCATTTTCAGCAGTTGCCTACAAACGGCACGGTATTGACTCATCATTTTTAACCCGAGGAAACCTGCTTCCACAACGAAGCAGGAGAGTTTTTCCTTTTGCTTCATTATTTGAAGTACCTTAGACTATTGCGAACTGTGCTTGTGAGCTAAGTTGTTAGCAAGTACCCAGCCATTATTAACAGCTACGATCACCAGTCATTGTAACATACGCCATCTGCTGCCCCTTTTAGAGCAGCGCCTTACAGTACCATGAACTGATACACCTAGCGTGGGTGGCCTCAGTGATAATTTTAACCCCTAAGGCCTAACTGGCAGTGTCTATGTGTGTGCTCTGTCTATTGAAATATGTTGAACCACCGAAATTGTTTATCCATCCTTTATATAAATCTTCACAATTTTAGTTATGGCAGTGGAACTACAGTTGCTGGATGTGTTAACGCAGCATTGTGCTGCTTTGCCTCCCTACTGCTTTCTTGGCCAGGGTAAAGCCTCAAACAGCAGGGCAGCAGTCACTCGTGGACACATATAACCACACTAATGCCACTGGGATGCTGAAGCTGATAGTTTAGGTTTTTGAGAGGGCTGTCTGATTGGTCACAAATTGGGGGGCTTTTTACTCCATCCCAAATCACCTGATCTTTCCCTTTTAAAGACAGGCTAATAGAAGATAATATCACTGCACTTACCCATAGACTGGAAAGCACTGCTAGCATGTGTTTGCACTTCCATTAAAGTAATCACAGTGCTTTTCAGAAATGGCAGCATGGTGTCAGCGGCTTGGAGTCCTGCGAGTCATCTAATGATACGTCTCAAAAGAGGAAGCCTTCATACGACGATAGGAGTCGGAAATTGAAAAGACAGGCGGAACGTGACTGCCATGTGTAACACAAAGCCCAGGGAGATTGGGACACTGTGTAACGAATGCAGCACAGTCAGGGGAGAAGCATGTACATCCAAAATGTCAGCGTTTGAAGAGAAAACATACCTTTAGAAAGACAAGTGATGCATTTTTGCAATTATACAATTAGTTCTGAAACGGTTTCATAAGCCCAAGGGTTTTAAATGCACTCAAGACACAGTAGACCATGTCATCCTTCAGTTTCAATAAAAACATGAAAATCACCAAAACTGGTAGTAGGAGGTTTTTACCAGACAAGAGTGGTAAGAAGCATTTGAAGGAGGGTGAAAACCAAGAATTGTAAACTCCTGTGCATATAGGCTTTCTACAGTCAGAGGATCTGTGCAGCTGCTTTGCTGAAGCATCATGACAAGCATTAAGCTGCTTTTTTTGACTTTTTTGTTGATTTTATTCCTCAGTCATGTCAAAGACCATAATGTAAAAACACAAATATTTCAACATCTATGCTATCATATTTTAAATAATGTTTAAGATTACTTTTAGCTTTTGTTTTAGGAGAAGGTCAATATCAGCTGTCACATTCTGACATCAAGATTCATTTCTATAAATAAGATTATTATTATTATTATTATCATCATTATAATTTTTTCTATAAATGACTCAAATTTGAGGTGTAATATTATTTTTCCCCTGAAAATAGCGGCTCAGTGTAACTAGCAGAGCGCATAACGGGGGATGCGAAGTATGGCATAATCCCGGCGGTAGGTAGGTAGTTAGTTAGCCCCGGGCTCGGGCTTTCTACAGTTGGCGGGCCGTGTGATGTGTCACAACAGGCAGTTAGGAGCTCTTAGTATTCAGACGAAACGTAGGAGGAGGAATGAGGGTGAGGGAGGGCGGGGGAGAGCAGAACACAGCGGAGCCGCCACTAGGCTGTCTCCCAGGCAGCCTGTGATGTCATGGCAGCCCCCAAGGGGAACTCTCTGTCAGCGCTGCTCAGGCATATCAGAAGGAGAAGCGCCTCTACAGCAGTCTGTTTGTCTGGCTGGCTGGATGGCTGTGGGAGGGGGTTACTGGATAACTGAGTGGGTTCCTCGAGGACTGTTGTCAAGTCAATAGATACAAATGGAGAGGCGGGGTGAAATGAACCGCTCCCCACCCTCCACAAACAGCCAAACAAACAAACACACAGCTCTCACTAGTGTGTGCTCTGCTGCTGAAAACTGGTAGCATTATGAGGGTCTTAGCTGAGGACTCAAAGTATACATGGATGGTGCTTGTATTTTCCGCATTCTTTCTATCAAAGCTGTTCCTCCTCGCTGTGTTTTTATTTATTTTTTTGTTTTTACATCATCATATTCTTGGAGGACAGCCTTGTTTGTATAAGAATATGCACACTGAATAAATCAAATACATAAAAGATATATTACCCTTACCACCCAGGTGCAAAAATGCTTTTTTGTATACTTACACCCTAAGACTCACAGATATATAATTTCTTGTACATATCCCCAAAGAGGTGCTAGCATAGCACAGCATAAGCTTTACTGGGAATGTGCACCTATAAAAACAGAGACAACTTCTAGCCTCATTTCTGAAAGTTGCGATTTACCTCTTTAACAAATTTGACTCAGTTTGTCCTGTATCTGTTCGCTTTTGTCTCCAGGGCCGTGTAGTGCGAGGTGCCTACAGGTTCCAGGCTGTCATCACCACCTTTGAGATGATCCTGGGAGGCTGTCCCGAGCTCAACGCCATAGAGTGGCGCTGCGTGATCATTGATGAGGCCCACCGCCTCAAGAACAAGAACTGCAAGCTGCTAGAGGGCTTCAAGCTCATGAGCCTGGTACATAAACCATCTGCCCAGAGGGAGAAACCGCTATTAAAGCTGTTTAAATATACAGAGTGTTGTGCATACTTACAGTGTTGTGCATAGTTAAAGCTGCACTATGTAGTTTAAAAATTAATTTTATTTCATTCAGGTTTGGCTTGAAAATTCTTAAAACTGCTTCAGATAGCATGGCAAGGGTCTAGTTTTAATCTATGAATGCTTTATTTTAGTACTACAGTGACATCTTAAGTGTTGTTGACTTCTCATACTATACTCATAGAATTTTTAAACCAGGCAGAGAGCAGCTTTGAGAAAATGCTCCCCTCCCCCTTTGAATCCAGTTGTACCCAATTTGATAAAATTTCATTTAAATTTCATCTTAGTAGATGACTGTGTGTCCAATCATTGCTGTCATCGTATCCTGCCACTGTCTCTTGTGCAACACAAATATCCAATGAAATACAATTTAAAAAATAGAAGTTTTTTATCAGATCAGGCCAAGTGGTAATATTGTGACACTCTGTCCCCCTGACTCTTGTCCCGTTTCAGGAGCACAAGGTCCTGCTGACGGGCACTCCTCTCCAGAACACGGTGGAGGAGCTGTTCAGCCTGCTCCACTTCCTGGAGCCGGCCCGCTTCCCCTCAGAGAACACCTTCATGCAGGAGTTTGGAGACCTCAAGACTGAGGAGCAGGTGGGTGTCAGGAATACAAAGAGGAGATGTTTTAATACACATCGTTGTGTTTGTAAATGTCTGGAATTGCTGACGCGTAACAGATTTCAGTATGAACCGATAAAAAGTCAGGCATCCACATGTGATTTGACCGCAGGCCACAGTAGTTTGAGTTTCTCATGCTGTTTACGTCATATTAATAGACAATCATCTTTAGTGTTGTCAAAGACTACTTTCTGGCAGGATCATGAGGAAATAAACATTGTTGAAGCTCATGTAAAATGTATTAAAAAAATGTAGACAAGCTTTTGGTAAACACAAAATGACTTTTGTAATAATAATGTGATGATGATAATAATGTTATTTTTCTGCATTTAGTGTGAAGGCTGTGAATCGATCAGAACTGATATACTAATGCAAGCAGTGATAAAGAAACCCTAACAGTACTACTAAACACCAGCCATATCCTCCAGTTACTTGAATCACTCAGTCGCCTCTATGCTGGTTTGATTAAAAATATATATGTGGGTAGTTGTTGCTTGAATATTGCAGAGGCTCTGGCTTGTGAGACGCTGGACTGACAGCAAAAAATTAAATGAGAGAAATATCCCCCAAGTCTTCAATAATATATGCAGAGATATCCTAAATTTAGATCCTCAAATACATTTCAGATTGTATCTTTAATGGCTAGTTAGAGTAAAACAAATCCCAGTGCTATGCCATCGACCCAGTGATATACAGGTGCTCCAGTTGGTGTGTGTACTGTATCAAGAGACAGGCGTGTTTGTTTTCAACCACCACCGCACCTGGTGTTTGCTTGGTGCAGGGAGCTAAAGGTCCTATTGGTACAGATGGAACTCTTGAAGTGGTGCTCTTTCTAACTAGGTCACACTGACATTTTGCACAGCACACTCACACACACACACACACACACACACACACACACACAGCCAACATATGGTGGTTAATGATATCAGATAATCTGGGCATTATGCGACTTGTTGTTGGAATATGTATTGACACCATTGCTCACAAAAAAAAGATTTTTTACAACCTGGACTCTTCTTTTCTGACTAGTAGCATTAAACAGATGCTTGGGGGAAGACTGTTGAAAACCTGTTTGAAGTGTAACACTCCTGATTAAAGCTGTAATGCTTGGCACTGCACACTAACAATCATGTTAAGCTGCCATTGGGAACATGCAATCCTTTGCATTGAAAATGAGCTGAAAAGGAGCTCATTACTGTGAAAAAATGTTCCCAGTAAAACAAAAACAACCTACCTGTTGCCAGGTCAGAACCTGTATATATGATGACTCTTACAGTATATCTACACAGGCCATGTGGGATTTTTGGTAGGTATATTAAGATCACTAGCCAGGCTACCAGTCTCTCTTTAGGCCTGTTAGTGTAACAAAGTTAGGTCTCAGGATTTTACAGTTTATTGATACAGTAGGGAGAGATAGTCCACTGTATTAAAGACAACATGACTAACATCACCACAGGCTATTAAAAATGAAAAATAGTACTTTTTAGATTTGGTTCACTGGGGTTCCAAACATATCTGCTTTTGATGTGACTCCACAAGATGGGGTCAAGTGTGTGCCTGTTATTGAACAAGACTTCTGTGTGAAGGTCAAGGCCACATGCATTCCACACCCGAGGTTTGTTGACTCTTGACAATTAACCGGTGTCATGTCACTCTCGCGGCCCCCAGGTCCAGAAGCTTCAGGGCATCCTGAAGCCCATGATGCTGCGTCGGTTGAAGGAAGACGTGGAGAAGAAGTTGGCTCCCAAAGAGGAGACCATCATTGAGGTGGAACTGACCAACATTCAGAAGAAATACTACCGCGCCATCCTGGAGAAGAACTTCTCCTTTCTGGCTAAAGGAGCTGGCCAGGCCAATGTGCCCAACCTGGTCAACACCATGATGGAGCTGAGAAAGTGTTGCAACCACCCCTACCTCATCAAAGGTAAGATGCTCCTACACAAGTGTCTAAGTGTACATGAGTATATTTCTGATGAGTACTGTGACCAGGGGTGAAGCAGAGTATTTCTGGGTCTACTTAACAAAACACATTAGTTTGATATAGTGCAAAGGATTGTTCGATCAAATTCTGTGTATTTGTAAAATTGTTTGAAGCAGATTTTTTTTTTTACTTTTCCACCAGAGACTGCGTATTTGCACATGTGTGGAAGCTGTGTTGTGCTCTTCTCTTGTGTTGTGATGGCTTATCATGTATTTACTGTGTTTTTGCCCTGTTTGGAAGCAGGGGGGCAGAGTGGCATATCTCAAAATGTTTTGGGCGGATTGTCATGAAATTTGGCGACAATATTTATGTTGGCTAGAGGATGAAACCTGACAATTTTGGTGACCCCATGACCTTCCAACTAGCACCACCAGCAGGCCCAGCAGGGAACCTGCGTTTGAAATAATGTGCTTAGTTTAAGTCAACCACAGCCGGAGGCTAATTTCTAGGGTTCTGCAGTAGTCCCATTTTTGAAGCATATTGTAGCATACTTACATACATCAAGTCCTATGAGCTCAACTGTGATTATATCTGTGCTGTGCAGCCTAGTAAACAACTGAGATTCAGGGAAGTGACAGGCATTTTATTTTCAGAGATCGTTT
>OMKZ01015958.1:0-10417 GCA_900302535.1 Neoniphon sammara | reverse complement strand
TTTTTTTTTTTTTTTTTTTTTTTTTTTTTGGAGAGGATAAACCGCACTGCTCCGTTGGAAGGAGGCGTGATGCTGCAGCGGAGTCCCAGCAGCCGGGCCTGCGCACTGGAGGCGGCGAGGCTGCCCGTAGTTTTCAGGGACAAAATAAGATGACTTTGGCCGACTGGCGTTAATTGCAACCCATGGTGTGCATATGTGGAGACTGTAAATTCCCTGTCCGTCAACTCCGTGGTTGCGTTTTTGCAGAACATGCTGCAGGTTTTAGGCCTGTTTCGTTCTCCAAAAATCCCACCATTGATTCATTCCATGTAAGGCCCTGCATTTCACTATAATTTTGGGGTAAGACATTCCCTTTGCACTGTGCTGCTGCCTCACTAGGCTACTTTCCCCTTCAGCCTTACGCCATAATGACATAGGCCTAGAGTGCCGGTCCTATTTATAACCCAACACTAGCCAGGGAACACATCAGGGAATCCCCGGGCCCAAAACCAGCCCATGACAGGAGCACTAGGAAAAAACACTGTCCTGGATGAATCAACCTCTGTGTCTAAGCCCCATAAAGGCTGGACTAAGCCTGGTAATTTGTGCATGGGCCTATCAGCTATCATGATGCATTCATGCATTGTCTTTTTTGTTTTTTTCTCAGCCCTGATTCATATTTAAACAGTTACAGGCTTTACACATGGGGGCTACCCAGTTGGGGGTTGAGTGCCTTGCTGAGGGCATTTACTGCATACAGTGTCTGTTAAGGGAAAGGAAAAAAATCTTAGACACTTAGAGTTGCACCGATAGCAATTTTCAATGCTGATACTGAGTAGAAACTAAGTATAAACCATTACCAAGTACTGATCTGATCCATTACTTTAATAGAACAGTGTTGGCTTGGACCAATACTTTGAAGTCATTGGAGCAAATAATTAATAACAATGATAATGGGAAAATTACAAGGCACAGCAAAACAAACAGGCAAATGCCATCTACCTAATTTGAATGGAAAGCAAAACATCAAAACTAAACATGAAATGAGATATTAATCAAAGGCAAGTGTATAAAAGTGAGTTTTAAGTTTGTTCTTCAAGGAAGACACAAAATTAGATGAACATATTTGTTGTGGCAAAGTGCTCCAAAGTTAAAGCACTCAGCAAAGTCTCGGTCACCTTTAATCTCTCACATGACACAGGTTCCTCACCACTGTTGAATTTCCACAAATAGCATGCTAAACAATTTTTGAAACGCTGCTGACAGTTTTCTGCAGACTCTGCCTGTTAGCTGAAGATCCGTCGCGCTAAACCCTTAGCGGAGTGGCCAACATCAATTATGCATTGTCAATGATTGATTCGAAAGCTTTTCTGTCTGATAACAGATTAGTGTGCACATGCATCCCTCCATCAAAGGCATTACGCTCCATGGCACGAGGATGACCATGTCAGTGAATCTGCTCCTCTCTCTGTAGCAGCTCCAAGATTTCTAATCTATAGGACATGACCCACATGCTATTCAGGCCAGAGGGCTTAGCTCCCACATCTTAGGGTCTTTCATTAAACTCCAAAAGGGCTCAAGAGCTGTAGAGTGTGCTGGAGGCAGGGAGAGAGAGGGAGAGAGGGAGAGAGAGAGAGAGAGAGAGAACAAGGGGAAGAAAGAGATGAGGAGAGCTTTGCAGATGGTTTAAACTGTAAAGGTCACTGTGTAAAGAGGTAATGTGGTGAGTATTGCACTGATTAAAATCTGGACAGATGGACAAACAGTCAGGCACGCAGAGGCAGAGACAGAGATGACCCACACAAGACCTGCCCCCAGCTCAGAAAACTAAACAAAACGGATGAAAAATCAAAATGGATTGCAACACAGTCTGCTCCCTGTCCCGAGGATAACGCCGACTGTGCTAAACTGAAGGGTAAAGTAACTGAACAAACACCTCTGTGTAATGGGAAGGTTAAACTGACTAAATGAAAAGTTTTGCTCCAAAATGAGGTATCCACCAGTAGAAAAAAGTTAAATTGGTGCTTTTTAAAGGACAACAGGTCACTTGGGTTCTTTGTTGACAAAATGGGAATGCTTTTACAGAACAATCTTCTTCATTTTGGAGATAGTGAGTAATAAATAATGATAATTTTATTCTCAAAATGAATTTAGCTGTGCACAAAAACTGATACGGCTGAGTATTGCAATATTTTTACTGTACTTTTACTGTATGGACTGCCTAGCCCCATCTATCAATATGTATCTTTTATGTACTTCATTTTCCTATGATGTTGGGACATCTACATTTTAGTGCACTGTGTTAGTTAAGTTCGTTATTCATTTATTGGAATTGGGATTTTGAATTACATCGTTTTGAGTCACCCAATCTGTATATTTTATTAGTTATAAAGACGGTTTTATTATCTATTTGTACATTTTTAGTTAATTCTACAGAGTAGTGATACAAGTGGCATCCAGAGACCACCAGGGCTCCTCGAGGGTCCTCCTGGTGGTCCTCACCAAAATTAAGAATCACTTGATTTCACTATAACTGAATTCACGAGAAATTGTTACAATACAAAAAATGTATAAGTGATTATCTCAACAATATGTTTTAATCTCGCTACAATCTAGTGGTCACTGTTCAAGTATGACATTTTAACACTTAACACAAACAAAAATATATTTTCATATCTGGGTCATGAGGGCAAAATCTCTTCAAACTTTGGGTTTACGGCTTAATGAAATTCAACTTGGGGCCAAAACATGAAAAATTTTGAAAACCTGCTGCAGAGTATTGCAATGTATTATGATAAAAATCATATTTTGATGCCTGTATCGTGATATGTATTGGATCCAGCCCTAAACATGAATATGTAGTGTTTTTGAACTGATCTCTTCAGAGTGCATCTCCTTCATCTCTGTTGAAATTAAGAGTTGAAGTGTCTACGTAGAGTCTCTCCCACTCCGCTCCTCTGCGTAGTTTGTTCAGGCTTTCACCCTGCGTCCATGGAGAGGATGCCTACTGGAGCGTTATATGAGTCTCCAATGGCCATGCTGTGTCCAGGCTTTTAGTCCCGGCCCTCACGGCGGCTCTCCAGCTCTATCAGAGGCTCTTCTTTGCTTTATCCAGACACTCTCCAGCATGACAGAGACAGAAGTGTGTTTTAGTTTGAACCCCTGGACTGACTGGGAGAATCTACCGTCAAGGAGCCCACAAACAGGGCACTTACTGCAACATTCATCTCAAACAATCAAGCTGCTGGAAAAATCCTCCAATAAAAAGTCCTGCATTCAAAATGTTACTCAGGCAAAAGTATAGCAGTATTTGCAGTAAAATTGACTTAAGTATCAAAAGTTAAAGAGTGGTTCCTTTCAGACTGTTAAATTATTGATGTATTAACATAAAAGAAGTATTTTAGCTCTGACTGCTTCATATATGGTTGGCTAGTTTATACTCTAACAGTTCATCGTAGTTAACATTTCCCATGTAAAAGCTTATTCTGCAAAGTAACCAGTAACCACAGCCATCAGATCAATGTAAATGTCATTTATTCCCTCTGAAATATAGTCAGGGCTGGGCGATATGGACAAAATCAAATATCTACCTATTTTTGACTGAATACCTCAATATCGACATTGTGACGATATTGTAAGGATAACTGCTGGTGCTTTCACAAAATATTTACACAATGAGATTTTTAATAAACAATCATTAATAACGTCTAAGGCTGGCTTTACATGGTGCAACTGAAATGAAACTTCAGCTCCATGCAACTTGGAGTTCCAGAGGAACCATCCAATGAAAATTATGAATTTGGTTGTATCCCCATTTGGAATGTTCCATATGGGTTTGTTGACATGGCAACAGTAATGCAACCTGCAACTTATTGCATGTAAGTTGCACCAAGTAAAGCCAGCCTAATAAGTCCAGAAAACACCATGCCTTTACTATAATGCAGCCTTCAGAACCAGGAACAGACAACACTTTTGCCATATCACGATATTACCATATCCAAAATCCCAGGCGATACTTAGTCTTATATCACCGTATCAATATAATATCAATATATTTCCCAGCCCTAAATGCAGTGCAGTCAAAGTATAAAATGTTACACAAAGGTATCGCTCGAGTAAAGCCCCAGTAGCTCATAACTGCACTGAAGTACAGTGCTTCAGTAAATAGTTTCTTTACACCTTTGCTGCTGGGTGACTAACAGTGTAACACTGTGGTTGTATGAGCAGCCCACTGGTTTAAAAATATGCAACGGTATAAATGTGAAGAACTGCCTGACTAAAGGGTGTCTATGCTCAGCAGCGCTTCCATGGAAAATGAAAGGTTAAAAAAAAAAAAACAAGGTATCATGATGTAATTAACATTAAGTGATTCAGTGAGTTTGACCTTTTCTAAAAGGTATTATTGATGCTGAGCTGATTAGGAGCCCGTCGTTGAACAGGTTCAGGTCCCAGGCCGTCCAAACAGAATTTGTAAATACTTTTTATGGTTTGCCAGATCAGCACCGGCCAAAGAGATGAGATGAAAAAGGCAGTTACAAATGGTTTTGCGTGATTGACAACTTGAATGGCTGATATGAATTGTGTTGATGCAGTAAAGCCTCGACCAGCGGGCAGTATTTGCTAATTTGCAGGGTTGTATTTCGCCTAAGTGGGACTCCAGGTAGAAGAAGAGAGACGGAGTGCTGCTGGGGGTGAGAGCCAGCTTGCTGTCTCAGGAGTAATTGACCTGTCTCTGCCATTGATCGGGATCAGTTTGTTTTGTGCTGCCTCGGAAAGCTTTCTCTCTCTCGCTCGCTCTCTCTCTCTCTCTCTGCCTTTCTTTCTTCCTCCCTCTTTGACACACACCTCTCCTTCACTTACTCAATCACTTGCTCATCACACACACACACACACACACACACACACAGACACAAAGTGATTCTCACCAAATAGACTAACAGGAAAATTTGATTAGGATCAATAACTGCTGCTTTAGGAAGCCATAAAACTGTCTCCTGTGTGGCTGTCAGCGTCCTGTTTGGCCTGTCGAGTGTTGAGCAGGGTGACACTCATGACGTCACTCGTCCTGTGTCGCTCGCCGAGGCCCAGGCTGTAGCTTATATTTCAGACCAACAGAGTACAGAGCGCTTCATTTAGAAAATGGAGTTGCCTGCTGTGCCTGTCATCATCGTTCTGGCCAGTCGTTCCCCACGGAAATATTAACCTTATATGTATGGGCTTTTTTTCATAAGGACAGACACGGCCACAAGGACACGCTGTAAGCAACTGCTGTTTCAGCACCAGCAAAGGGCCAAAATGAATGAAAGGCAGTGTCCTTATCATAGTACAGTACCAGAGTTAGCTACTCATACTGTGGGCACAATGCTGTTATTTTATATAAATCCAATAACAAGCGGTGCCATAAACATACAGTACATTGTTAATACGAAAAGCAAATACTGAAAGGTGTAAAGACTGTTACTTCAACCAAAAGTGGTTATTGCAGCCAAATGCAGCAGGGTGTGAAACTTCATTTCACACCCTTTTCATACATGACACAGAGGACAGTTTTGTGCCAAAACTTTTACTAATGACTAGTTTGTTTTGAGTGGCCTTTTAAACGCCAGACGTCATCAGGTTGCTGTTTTTTAAAGATTTACAGAATGATATTCTGAGTTGAACACATCAAAACATTGCTAAAATCACATACATTTCACATGTATTTCTATGAAATATAACATGTAACTAGTCTGGTTTAAGTGGCCATGCATCATTAGATCACACCCAGAAGAAATTAAAAATTGCTTTTTAAAAAGATTTACAGAATCTTAGCAATCTCAAAACATTTAGGTGATATGTATTTCTCATGTACTTTTATTGGTTGAAGAAAAATATGTTCAGCTCCATTCATTTCCTCCACTGTCATGCTCCCTTCCCATCTCTTGTAGGCCCACCAGTCACTGGTTAGGTGCCCTTGCTCAGTGTCACTTCACTGTATTGTTGCTGACCTTGTAACCGTGATGCTGCGCAGGCCTCAGATCTGGACCACAGGCAGTGTCACTGGGCTACACAAACAGGGATTATGCCGTAATGTGAGGTCAGCGATGGGTTATGCTTGCGATTTAATCACGATGTCAGAGTGCACAGCTGTCAGTGTGTTTTCGCCACAGTGAGACCCCTCTCTGTGGTTTTTTAATACATATATATTGGTGTGTTCTCATCTCCCTCCTTGTTTACCTGCTGTCAGTGACGTGTCCGACCGACAGACCTGCCAGCCTTGTTTTCAGCAAAAAAAAAGCTCTCCTACTTTCCCTCTTTTTCACCCTCCACACTCCCTCTCTATTTCTTGTTCTCTGACTCACTCTTACTCCCAAATGCACTCACGCACATTCAGTGTCTTCGCTCTGTGTCCTCAGTCAAACCCCTGGTGCTCCTCGTTTCAGACTTCCTCCTCTCAGCTCTCCAGCGAGTCTCGGCGTCCTAGACAGCGCCCTGCCTGCCATTGTGTCTCTGTGCCATCTCTCTCTCTCTCTGTCTCTCTCTCTCTCCCTGCGGTCATTAGGAGGTAAAGTGGGCAGGTCCATCGCAGCTGCCACTCTGATCATCATCACACTGTGATATCCTGTTGTGGGGTTCAATAGAGTGCCAGCCCATAGTGAAGGGGGCTGCCACAGCGAGAGCTGGCCGATCAATACCTTGGGCCGACGAGGGCTGGTGGGCCGGTGGGCCGGTGGGGTGATATGCTACAACAATAGCAACAGCAGCAACAACAACAGCAGCATCAAGCAGAGACCAGTGTGTGAGCTGTATCATGCTGAGGCAACAAGTCAACTCAGGACACATGCCGTCTATAGATAGCACACAGATGCAGAGCCATGCAACAAAAAAGAGAATGGAAAAAAACAGGCTGGCAGGTTACATAAAGATACAGAATCTATGTGCAGCATTTTAAATGTCAATATAATCATTGACAGATTAATTGTGATACATTTGTATAATTACCCTAAACAAATGAGACCATGGTTGAGATAACTGGTAGCTTCTGTCTTTCGCCATTGGTATTGTTAAGTGATGACCTTCTCTAAATTAAGACCACATTTCCCATAAACCTCTTTGCTCCCTGTTATAAAGGGAATGGTTTGTCTTCAGTAAACAATTTTCTCTTTCACTTTATTAAAGACGATAAACAAGTTGGAAGTGACTCTTTCATTGACGTTTGACCGTCTGTAACAGTTTTTTTCAGTTTGGTTTGTATTGAACTGAGTCAGAATTCAGGTTCTTTTCTTTTTAATTTAACCTTCTGCCCACAGTTCAGTACAAAATGTTGAATGAGGCTTTGGCCAGTGTTCTCTGAAGATTGTGCAGCACAGCAGCAGAGTGATTTTATATGCAGCGTGTGGAAGAGTCAGTTATTAGGCCTGACGTTATTATTCACCAGCAGCACTGAATGTTCTACATTGTGAATGTGCTCACTGTGCATCTTGCATCGTGTTCAAAATAAATAAATAAATAAAACAAAAAAAATCTTTATATGCAAGAGCTGTGTTGAGATAAAGAAATTAACGATTCACCACACATGGCACGGTACGGTTCAGCAAAGTGAGGACACTGAACGTTTTTTCAGTTTCGGTGCAAAATTGTTACGCCCTTTTAGTTACTGTGTCATGTGCCTTTGCAAGAAACTCTGAAAGCTTTAGCTCTCTTTAAGCAGCAAAAAAACTCACCTCCTTTTACTGCAAAATCAAACCCCATGGTGCACAATGAAAAATGCAGCGTCAAGGCCGCAGAGGCTGACAATTAAGCAATGGTGTGATTAGTTTATGGTAATGCTACTGATATCTCAAAATTAATATGGTAGTGATTTTTTTTTTATGTTAAATTATTACAAGTAGTACCTTAAAGTCAACTCAAGGCAAGCCATGCCAGACTCCCTTAATGTTTGTTAGCATTACAAAGTTATTAGTTCACAGCATTTCACTGTACAAAAGCCCCAGTAGGAAAAATGTTTATGCAAAAATACACCCCTCTTATCAGGCTAAATGACAAGTGGGGCTGCAATCGAGAAGATCATCTCATCCCCTCTAATTAATACCCTGTAGATTTGCCCTATTTTCTCATATAATATTCTGGTGTTGGGTATTGACACTTCTCCGCCTGCATGAAGTGACAAATGGAAACTTATGAGCGAAATACAAACTAGCAAACACTCCATCCAGAGAAAGCTGGACTTAACAATGTTGGATCTTTTACGTCTCTCATCCCTTTTGGGGTAAAACTATCACAGACCAGCCGGGCTGGTACACATGAGTGCTTTGTGCAGTTTACTGATGCTACTGTACCTGATTTCTTGGTACTTTTCAGATAGTTATCTGTTGCTGCCATTTGAAGCCACCAGAATTTGAAGTTGAAGAGTAGCTTTAACTGAAACAGCCATATAAAATGTGGTATGGATAATATTATGAAAGGCTAACATGTACTACATAATGGATTTTTTCATATGTTTCACTGTTGATTTCATAATACATGGTTCAATCATGGAGCAAAAGATCAATATGTACCCAAATAGCATTTTTGCACCTTGTTTTCCCCCATATAGGCCCCCCTATGTGTATGTGTGTGTCTATAGGGTGTTTGTTTGGCAGGGGCTCGAGCTGCACTCTGTGGCATGGCTTTGAATGATGCATGCCAAATTTTTTCACCACTTGCAGCTTAGTGGGCATGTGAGTGTTGATCCCATGATGCCTGCTCAAGCGACAGAGGGAGAGAAAACAGAGGGGAACGCAGCAGGGGAAACTGTGAATTGTGAAAGAGCGGAGGGGAAAGTGTGGAGAGAATGAGGGCATGTGATGCTGGGCCGAGGGAGTGATGGGAAAGACAAAAGGTGGCAAAGAGAGGGAGAGATCAGTCACAGCAGCGCTTTGATACAGGACAGAGTCAAATAGTACCGGCAAGTAATTCTTAGCGATTGTTTTAACCTCATTCATAATTTTCACGAGGTTTCCCCACACAGGACAATACAACAAAAGCCAGAAAATCATGGGAATAATCACAAGGAATGTTTTGAAATTCAGCTTTAAACACTTTATTATGATAAATGTTGGGATAAGCGTCAGCCTATCTGAACTATCCCGACATGTGAACCCCATTTATCTGGTCCTCTTAGCAGGTTGTAATGTTACACTAAGAATCTCTTGCAAATATGGTTTGACCTAGCTCTGCTTGAATAGGGGAGAGAGAGAGAGGGAGAGAGAAAGCGGTTTCCAGGGAGGTAGTGAAAAGAGGGTGTAAGGGGTTTAGGGAGGTCAGTCGGTCCAGCACAGCGGCCCAGTTCCTCACATGAAGCCCTTGTTCCTTGTTTGGGAGAAATGTGCTAATCCTCATGGGCCCAGTCTGGGCCCCAGCCAGCCTTTGAAGACAAAAAGAGCAAAAAATCGGCTTTTGTTCTTCAAACAAGCTTTTGTAGTCCTAACCTCTCTCTGTGCTTGTATTTTACAGAGCTGTTATGATCCATTGTATAATGTTTGCTGTTATGACACGGTTTCCTCTGGAGGTATTGTATAGCATGCCACACACTCAGCGGCCTAATATGTGCTCTTTGAACCTGCTGGCTCCTCGGTATGGTGCTGTCTCCCTTCAGCATGTTTTATTGGACATGCAGCTTGATAAATAGAGTAGATGAAGGATCCATCCCTGCGTGGGCCTCATGAAACCTGATACCAAAGCCTGTGTGCGTCAGGCTGGGGGATTTGGTAAAAGAGCACATGATGTTGGCAGTCAGAGGATGGAGCTATACCTTACATAAGAATGGCCCTCAACCTAAATAGCACTGACCAAGGGAAAACCAGAGAGGACAAGAGAGTTAACACTCTCAATCCTAGTTTCCTCTTTCTGAAGTCTAACAAGTGTTTCATAACTTTGTCTTCACTGGAACTTTGGCGTGACACCATTTAAACTTGAACTTGAACTTGATTTGCAATTAAATAAAACTGTCTTTGTGCCCTCTTGCCTTTACTGTGTCACTTTCTTACACCATTTTTCTTTCCTTTCCCTTCAGGCCTGCATCTCATTAGTGGAGTTAGAGAAAGGAAGTGAGGGGGAAGGATGGTGACCATGGCAACCTCAGAAGCCCCCGTGCCGCTGACCGCGCTGTCACGCTGGTACTTGTACGCCATCCACGGCTACTTCTGCGAGGTCATGTTCACCGCCGCCTGGGAGTTCGTGGTCAACTGCAACTGGAAGTTCCCCGGCGTGACCAGCGTGTGGGCGCTCTTCATCTACGGCACCTGCATCCTCATCGTGGAGCGGATGTACCTGAAGCTGCGCGGCCGCTGCCCGGTGCTGCTGCGCTGCATCATCTACACGCTATGGACCTACCTGTGGGAGTTCGGCACGGGGCTGCTGCTGCGCCAGTTCAACGCCTGTCCCTGGGACTACTCCGAGTTCCGCTACAACTTCATGG
>OMKZ01015957.1:0-11083 GCA_900302535.1 Neoniphon sammara | reverse complement strand
TCTCCGCTGCAGCTCGACTCCTCATTTCATCTCTCCTCTACACACAGACATGGTACCTTCAGAAAGTATTCAACACGTCTTGTGGTGTTGCAGCACAATTATCCATAACTTAAGAAGGTAGTATTTTTATTTAAACATTTTCACAAATAAGAATGAAAAGCTGAAATGTTTATGTTTTCAACCCCTCTGCATTGACAGACTGAATTAAGCAGGTGACACAACAGAATATTTTGCAAAGCACACTGCATCACATGTAACTTAAAACTGTAGGTTTTATACGTTTTTGACCCTCCATTGTATATTCTTTTACAAGATGATTATGCAAGGATGAGGTATCACATGCACAACGATTTAACAGAGGTTATCCTGCTGACTTTTGGCTCACCACTGGCGTCAAGACTTTCATCACATGAACTCATGCAATCCAACATGACACCAGTCAATCAAAACAACACTGGAGGCGGAGAGCCAGACTCAGATCGCTCCGCCTATTGTCAGTGCAAGCCTCTTATTGGCTACTGGCAATAAGAGTCCTGGAATGAATTAACCTCTCCGACTCTTTTTTATGCTCTATTTTAAATTACAGTGGATATCCAAAGCTTTCCAGAGATACCAAATATGTCCTGCGGAATTACAGTGTATAAAATGATGTACAAGACGTCTAGATATTTTCTATTTGTGTGTGACGTAGCTTCAATGAAGTGCTGTAACAAGCAGATACAGAATATGTATGTGAAATTGCCGTACAATATGGGAAAAATGTTTTTTCTAGCTTGGAAGTGACTTAAGGGAAAATTAGAGTTCAAGGGTTTAATAACCCTACAGACCACACAGACCTGAACAAATGTACAGGGAGACCAAACAACAATACTGACAAAATACAAAACAAATTTAAAGTCAGAATATCCCACAGAGTCAAAGGAGAACACCCCACCCTGACAAAAAACAACAACAACAACAACAAAAAAAAAAGTCGTTCTACTCAGACCACATCTTACCACAAGCATTGGCAATCAGTGCTGTTTTTTCATGGCTTCCTTGGCAAAGGCGCACCAACAAGACCTTTCCAAAGTCACATAAACCCTGTTTATGTATGTTTTGATTGCCTGATATAAATTCTCTTGCACATCAAAAGTGCGATCGTAATGTGATTAAGGCAATAATGCAAACAAGAGGGAGTCTGGGTTACAGATTAAAGGGTGATTTTTACCAATATCTGTCATCCATAACTGATGTAGAATGTGCTTTATGAAGGTCATTGCTTTTGGTAGACAAAATCCCTATAGGCATCTGAAGACAGCGAGACAAGTATGTGCATTCCATCTGGAGCCTATAATTTGATACTGATGCATATTTTCAAACTGCTGATGGTAACTTAGTCTTGTGCAAGCAGCACCAAGGTCTTGCAAAATAAGTGCACAAACTTCTTTATGGTGCTTTTGTGCGCACCAAACTGGCTGGATATAACTCAGGAAACAGACGACATGCTCGGGACACATCGGACACGGTGATTCATCCAGCTCCGTTCTGAGGTTCTCTGTTCACTCTGCCTCACTGAACTCCCTCAGGACCACTGATCCTCTGCTCCATATCCTCATCCAAAAACACAGGGTTGCCAGAGGTGCATTAGTTGGCTGAGCTGTCTCCTTCTTTCCATCAGGTTTTCCAAAAGTAACGCCTGAAGCTTGGCATTTTGTAATTGCAATAGAGATGGGCCTATGGCTGCGATGAAAAACATCATGGTTATAACTGCTGGAGTAAAATAAATTCAGAAATAAACCAGAAATAATTTCCACATATTTCCACAATTCTCTATGGATCATCAAAATAAGTACTCCAGTCATGTTAACAGGATTATTAGGGGGAGTTGTCAGTTTATGCAATCATATACAAGGTTTTGTCAGACTACTGCCAAACTCGTATTGCTGGCAATACTGGAACTTTCGTGCACACGCAGACATAGGCAATGACTAACTGAATGTAACATTTTTAATCACTTAAGTAAACAAACTACAGGCTGCCAAAAAAATAATGTAATCACATTTTACTGTACTACAAAGTACTGTAGTTGTATCTGCACATGGTTATTGTGTCAATCATTGTCCTCAAACATAAAACTGCTGATGCATCATTACACATGGGAAATGGTGACACAGACTCCCAAAATCCGGCTTGTCGCCGTAATTGGGATATTCACACCTTGCTATCCTGCACGTCCTGGACAAGGAATCAGTTTGCTCTTGAGAGCAGGTTTTTGGGTGGAGTTGGTCTGGATTCTCATCTCCATAATGAAACTGTCAGCGCACACTACTTTTAAAGACCCCCAGTGCACCCATGTGTCTGGTCATGAAATTACTAAAGCCGTTTTTCCATTGCCACCAGCACAGTTACAGCCTGACTCGTGTCCAGCCATGTTCAGGATGAAGGCGTTACTCTCCTGATCACATGACTGGTCTTCCAACCAACTAATTTGTGTTGCAATTGTTCACAGAATTCGATGAGCTCTGTTTCATTCATTTCACTATTAATTCCTCATGCAAACTGCAGACAGCACTACCAGAGAGGTTTAAAACTCCTCTTCCCATCGCCAGCTAATGATGCCACATTTGAGCCAATCAGGTAACAGTGACATCACTACAGCGTGGATGAGGGGGGCAGCTTCACGCATAGAGTACTGGGGGTGCACCTGAGCGGACCTGAGATATGAACTAGCTCTTTGAACGTGCCTCTGTGCTTGTGTCTTCAGTCATTACAATAGGGCCTTTCGTCTTTAACAGAGACTGAAGAATGACTCTGTCTGTCAGCTCAAATATATACTGTAGTTCAGAGATGTAGCTGGGTGCTACTCCAAAATTTGCAACAAATGTCATCAATAAAATTTTAGACTGCACTAATAGCCAATGAAGTTAAGCAAAACTGGGGCATTTTGGACTAATTGTAACCTGCATATTCTGTGATGGGCAGGACAGGACATACTGGGAATTACAATAGTTACAGTAGCTTGTTAACACTGGAATCAAAGATGATTCGGACACCCTGACAGTCAAGAAGAGAATGGTAGAAATCAGGCCTGGACCTTGTTCCTTGTGCAACACTTAATTAATCTAGGCTACTTTGATTTTTAGCTGGTTCAAATTATCCAGCTAATCCTCATCTGGCCAAATCGGTTCCTTGAGGGCAAGTAGTGGATTTATTTGTTCAATATGGATAACTGTCTGATCCCATTTTGAAATAAAGAGAACATGAGTAGAGAGTCAAAACCAGGCAGGATGCTATCATATTTATTGGAATGTGTTCGGAGGGCAGCATTCCAGTCTAACCCTAACCCTAACCTTAATCCTATACCAATGCTGCCCTCAGAAGACATTCCAATAAATATAATACCAATCTCCAAAACCAGGATCAGCATGCATCTGATTGGCTGGTTAGCAGGTTCTTTCACTGAAGCAGACTAAGTAATTCTAACTTCAATGAATGATCGTTTATAAAGTTGACTCAAATATAGCTCAGTTAAATGAATAACTTAAAATGTGCGTAGTTTGTGCTCATTGTGGCGATCCGTCACTTTAATAACCGGCTTACATGTCTTTCCACCACAACTCCAAGACACACCCACTTCTGGAAGTACACGCATACTCACACTCACTCATTCATCCAATAAAAAAACTGTTCATTCACCTGCGCTGACACAGCCCAACCTACTACAATTGATTTATTCCAAGGAGCAGCTAAAAAAAAAGGCAAAGTGCGGGTGTGCAAACTCGCAACACTATGAAGGAATTCCTGACACACATAATCCTGCAAACAAATTAAGGTGCTGGGTGCATCTGACTAGTTTTCTGGTTTCTATTTTTTTTTTTTTTTTTTTTTTTACATTGACACTTTTCTTTTGAATTTAAGATTCCATGAAGTGGAAAAAAAAATAATGAACTCAGGGAATACTGAGTTTCGGCTGAGCTTGGACTCTATTATTAATGAACAGTGAATTTTTGGTTTTGTTTGGCATGGGCTATTTCTCTTTAGACTGATCTTGAGTGAAAAAAACACAGTTTGAACTGCATTACCTACGTCTGAAATTTACTGTTTGTTTTCTAATTGGTTGGGTTCATGGGAAGTAATCTGAAACTCCACGTGTCCATTGTAGGGTTGACAAATGTAATTTTCCTTCCTGACTTATTTGTCAGATACTCTCTGACTGGCACCCTTTATCTGACTATCAAACTGCTACATCATGATGCCAGTACATTTCAAATGTCTTAGTTTGTGTCTAAAGAACAAATCTCCATCAAGGTAAAATGATTAACCTTATTGTATGTTGTTCCATAAATGCAATTACAGTAAGATACTTATAAATTAGATACTTATAGAAGAACAAAGTTTATTTTATCAATTTTGGTCTAGCTGCAACCAAACAAATGGTTCTTATTTTTATTATGTTATAGAAACTGTTTTATGTCGATACAATCAATGTAATCTCTTTCTTAACACCTAAGAGTGTCAATGTTTATTTATTTTGTTTTTTCCAAACACCAAAGGATCTTGGTGTTTCCTTCAAAAAGCTTGCCTATTCATGATAACACTTTTATCTACAGCAGTGGCTTCTCTCTGAGGAAAGGCACAGCCATGTCTGGAATTGAGTTCATGAAGGGGGGAAGCTTAAAAATTCATGGTCATAATCCAGCTAATTCTGACTAAACCTGAGATCTCTCCGGTTTGAGTTGAGGGAGCTGTTTCTGTGCTAGTCTGTTAAATTGTGGCTTTAGAACAAACTGTTAACAAACAAATCCAGCTAACTCATGTATTCATGAGGAACAGGACCCAGACTGAGCACTGAGAGTATGAGCCCATTAGCAACTTCAGACTAATCTGTATTCAGTTCTAAGAAAGTAGGAGTCATGCAGCTACGGACGAGCAGTGAGCAGCCCTGTAAAGTGCCCATGTTTCTATCTAGCAGTGTTTTGAGTACATGGTAGATGCCTTAGGTCAGGTTTGACTGACAAGTTTTCTTGATTCTCAAAACATTTTAATACATTCAGTTTCAAGTTGTGTAAAACTAGAATAAGAATTACTGACTGTTCAAGACATCACATCCTACAATAACAAGCAGTCTTCCAACAGAGTGCTGCAGGCTGTGCAACCAGAGCATAACCAATGAGGAAAGTACAAGAGGTAATGAGGTAAATATTGGGATTTTGGACACACAATAACATCATTTGGCTAAAAACAAACAAACAAACAAACAACTTAGTTTATGTTGCAAAAGCTGAAATCTCTTGGACACTTACATTTTTTTTGGAGCTGTAAAAAGATGGCTCCAATAAATGCAAGAGTTTGGGAGAACATTCAGATTAAACTACAGGGGTAATTTGCTTTTGTGTTTGGTGGTCCTACAAATTTCAGTGGAATTTACATTGACATGGAGGTAAGTCATGATTTCATTTTGTAATGTACTGTTCCTTTAAGGTATGAGTAAATGCTAGGGCAGGATTACTGACCGGGCACATAGGGCACAGGCCCTGGGGAAAAAGTTAAGCTAACAGCTGTTCTACAACTTTCCATACTCTCTATGCTGTGTTATCTCATGTTAACCACCAAGCAGCAACCATTATTACATTAATACTGGAATGGAAATATTTGCATTAATGTATGTAGAGAATATAGTAGCCAATCAGGCATTTTAAGATTTTAGCCAAGAAGTGTCGCAGCTGCTCTGTTTTACATTTTTTACAGTTTTTCTTTTTTCCCATGTATTGTAGGAAGGGGGAACAGAAAGAAATGGACGCCTCATTTTCTTTTATTTTGGGGATTTTTTTGAGTTATTGACAAATCTAAAAAGAATGTCTAGTTTTGTTCAGCGTGAGCATGGCTGAGGGGGCCCCACATGAAGTTTGTGCCCCAGGGTGCCATGGTCCCATGATCCGGCCCTGATAAAGGCTAATTTTAGCATTTGCTAACATGAAGAGCTAGAAATTAAGGTCCATATTTACAGTCAAGAAGCTAATTAAAAAGTTATCTTCAATTTTTTTCTGATATTGTCTGATTCCCTGATTGTAATGATATAGCTAGCCAACTGCTCCTAGTACATATCATATAAAATTGTATAACATTGTGCTTGGTTGTTGTTCAATGACCTACCTTTCTGCACAAAGAAGGCCACTTTCAGCTGTTTTCTCAATTGAAATAGTTCCTCAACCTCTAAACCTGAATAGAGTAAAGTTGCTATACTTCATAGTCATAGTTGTTCTCTGGTGATATATACTATGTTCCTGTTGTGATTAATAGATTGTATGTGTGTACAAGAACTTACTGTTTTTCCTGTTTGTTCTCAAACTTGTAAAGTCCTTGAACACAACACTGGACAAATAGACAGTTCCTATATGCAAATTCAACAAGAATCTGTGACTGGGCTTTATGCAATTTACAAAACGGTTGCTTTTGTCTGTGTGGAGATTATAAGTGTTAAGATTAACAGTTTAATAATCACGTAATCTGAATTCTAGGTACAAAGCACCGTTCCATTCACCTTCTGAGCTTTTCCAACCAGATCACAGTGAAGGATTAGTGATCAAACATCTGGCGGGTATATTAGGGATGTGACTTGCCACTCAAACATTAAAATAAAATACACGTCCACCACATTGTTATAAAAAGGTGGAAGAAGCTGGCTAATCTGACCTAGATCAAGCTCTGACGTTCTTCCTTCAGGTCTTGTGTCAGAGAGGATCTCCTCCTGCTCTATCAATACAGCCACAACAATCTCTTCAGCTTCAGATTTAATTATTTTAGATGGGGAAACTAAAGTGTACAGTATCTCATATTCTTCTTTATTTTAACAAGATTCTATTTTGAATGGTATATTTATATTATTTAAAAAAAAAAAAATAAAAATAAATAAATAACATCCCAGGAAGAGTTTTCAACAAATTCCTTAAATTAAATTCTGTGGCTTGTTTGGAATGGGAGGCAGGAGTCCCTAAAAGCCTCAATTTTATTGCACTGCCAAAAGAAAACAAGCTCAAACAAAATGCATTATACAGTCACAGTATTCATTCAAATCGCACTTGTCATAAAGTGCCTTTTAAAATCTTGTGTCCGGTTCAGAACATCTGATACACACAGACGGAGAAATCCCTCTCTGTGTGATTTATATGTTCGACTGGAAGTTGATATAACATGGTCACTTACCGTGGTGCGCTAAATACAGAGACAGGATGGTAATTTCTTTGACTAAATGCTCTTTTTCATGCAGAAAATATGAAGAAACCATATTTTATGCATTAATGCAGCTGGGTGCTTGCAGCAAGAATAAATAAGTTCCACTTCTAACTGCCTGTTGATTAAAGAGATGTAATTATGTTTTCCTTATTTTTACAAAAGACTTACCACATAACATTTATCCATATATACCATACATAAAGAATATCCTCATTTTAGGTCAAATTCACAGATATCAAAGTCAGTAACACAACTACATCTATGTGTATGGCCTTGTCCGGAAAGGATTACTTTTACTGGGGAAGGTCATGAAATATAATTTTCGCTACAATTCAGTGATTTTAGTCCCATGTGGAGTGACATTATTTGGGATTATTACAGGGCTTGTGTCCCAAGATAAGCAATAGTTACAGGACAAATAACCTAGTGTTTTGCTCCATCTGTCAATTCTAGGACTAATACTTTGCACATAAGAAAAAAAAAGTCAACAAAAACATAACAAAACTGAACATTTGGTCTTTCTTGTGTATACTTGTCAGCAAGGCATCAACCACCTCAGTTGTCTGCTTTAAATATCTTTCAAGTAGTCAGTGACAAATTTCTGAAAATTACATGCCTCCGTAGTCATTTGGGGGAAGAATATTTCTATATAAGTACCTGATGTTGATTGAAATTAATAACATGCATTGCAGTGTTAAGCCCCTTTGCGAAGGGTTTATGACTATTAACATGATAGTAGCGATGAAAGACTCTTACCCTCGGAGTGGTGGGAGAGGATGAGAAGGTTAACACAGGAGGCGCCAGCTCCAGAGCCAAATATAGTGATTCTCTCTGGGTCTCCTCCAAAGTGGCCAATATTTTCATTGAGCCAACGCAGAGCCTGGATCTGGTCCAACAAGCCATAGTTCCCCTTAGCAGACTGGTCCCCTGTGCTCAGAAACCCTGCAGGGCAGAGCAGAACAAACAGAGAGAGAGAGACACAAGGAAAGTTTAGAGATTATGTGGTAACGGAGGAGCAGCGCAGAGATTCAGGAGTACAGGATATTATAATCGAGTTTTCTTGCCTTCTTTAAAATATCCCCCACAAACAGAAGATGGCATCCTGTCATTGTCAGGAACTTGTGAGGCTCTAACTCACTGCGGGTCTGAGCAGCTTTCACGGAAACCCTGCCAAATTACTCAGCAATGACACTCATTTTTAATGTGCGCGCTGTAAATCCAGCACAGTTAAGAGCACTCGGCAGCAGATAGAGGGAGGAGAGCGAGAGAAGGCATGTTTCACCTACTTCCAGTACACACACTTACACAGCAGGTGCACGCCCACAACACAATGAAACAAACATGACAAAAATCTCTCTCTCACTCTTTCTCTGTCTCCCTCATAATAGAAAATTACAGAACCACTTCTTAAACCTATAGATCGGAACTTTTCGATATAAATAAACATTCGTTACAAATCTAATGTCAAATGTGAGTTTGCACCATTATGATTAAGTCTATCATTCGCTACATTCTGCATTATTGCCAACACTGGAAAGCTGTTGTCTGTGGCAACATTCCCGCTCTGGTGCACAACTGACCTCTGGTGATGCATTTTACATCAACCACACTTCACAATTTGTACGGGTACTGTATAATTAAAATTGCAGCATGGCTAATTACCTCTTCTGACGATTCCATAACTCTGTGTTTAATTTTTTTCTGTTTTTCTTTGCACGTGAAGACTGAAAGGCATTTCCCTAAATGACCCGTAAGTGTGTTTTTCAAGCAGCATTTAATTTACTGCCAGAAGAGGGAGACAAGTCATACAGGACTAGACAGTTCGCTACTGCAGGTTCAGAAGAGCACTAGGCAATTTCGCACTTAGGTGGTATTTGAATTAGATAAGTGATGCATGTTTGAAATTTTTAAATACACAGAAATCATGTGATGACACCAGTAAACGACACACTCTGTGAACCTAAATTTCTTCCTCTTATTGGCTGGAAGTCGTAAAAATAAATAAACAAAAGTTTTAAAAAAAGTTCACCTATTGTTGGTGTATCCCACAGGCCTGTTGAAGGCTCACTCAGGGCTATTTAGGAGCAAGTTTCATGTTTTCCTTTTATGTTTAGATTTGTCACTTTCTGTGCATAGAGCAGATGTTCCAGTAATGATCACACCTGATATAATAATCACACCTGATATCAGAATATAATTTTGCAAGCAGGGCAAATGTGAAGTGTCTCAATTAGGGGGGACTGGTAACAGTTTTTTTTCCTTCATTGCCAGTTTGTGATTTCGGTGGATCAGACAGTGTCTTTTTTATTTATTTATTTTTTTTTCATAAAAATCTTGTCTAGTGCAGCTTTAACAGCTAATAGATGCTGCATTGCTTGTTTCACATGCCTGCTTTACAAGACAACCTGCCTGCCTGTTTACTTTGTATAAAAAGTGGTTTGAGCTGAAGAAACGCTAAAAAGCTGGTAAACAGCACTATGCATCGATTACTATGTACTGCTCTAGGTTATGAGGACAGAATACGCCAACAATACTGTATAACATACTGCCTGAATGTGCATAGTGAGTCAGTGGTCAGTGCATAGTAGTGGTATTTATAGCCTAATGCCTATCCCGATCTTGCACTGTGCCCTTGAATTGTACACGGTCCTGTTGTCACTCTGTGATTCAGCATGTACTGTGTTACTGTGTGAGTTATGTCTCTATACATCCAGACTACATCCTCTTACATAGACGTAGCGAATGAAGTGATTCCAGTTCAGTGAATCTGCTCGTGCGGGAAATACTGTACATGCTTTAACATTAGTTAGAGGACAGCATGTGTACAACAAGGTTGATCAGGTCACAAAATTTCAAATGACCTTTCCTGGCGTTTGTTCTCTAATCAGTTGCAGTGTTAATGATCATATAATTAACTCCTGAGTTTATTGGCTGAGAAAAGGCACAATTATCCCAATGACAAATACAAATGCCCCTTGCTACTCCTCCCTGTTAAGCACACACTGCAAAAAATGTCCATCTTAACAAGTCATATTCAGTATTAAACATTTTGTTCTTCTTAAAAAAAAATCTGCCAGAGCAAGTATAAATATGCTGAAACAAGCCAGAATAAGGCAGATCAGCCGCTTCTTTTCAAGAAAGCTCTGTTTTTTTCCTTAAATAAAGTAGCAAATGTAACTAATGCAATAAAGAAAATGCAGTCCATTGGTACAACTCCTCCGCCAGCTGTTCCCTCCTCTGACTCCTCCTTTCGCACCTCAAGTTGGTCTGTTTTACCAACACCACATTCATTTCTGCTTCTCTTTGCTTTACTCTTCATAATGTTTGCCTTGAAAAGTCATGTTGGCATCCTGCACAGTATTTATATTGTGTAAAACATAGCATGCCACGAAGAACTCACTCAGACCTCAACACTGTATTTAATGTGCCACCTGACTTGTCCAAGCATCTAAAACACATTTTCAACATGCCAAATGTTCGCTCCACTACTTTTCTTCTTGCCATCGACAACACACTGTTGAATCTACATTGCTGCTGAGCTGTTGGCATTTCATATGGGGTAATAAGCCATGTGCGTAATAGGCATCCATCGCCTCCAAAGAGCCACCTATCCAGAGCTGCAGCACCCTGGAAGGTTGCAGGACTTTGCCAAATTAACAGGTGATTGGCACTGCACTGAGATTAGATCATCCTCGTTGTTTAAATATATCTCCCATTCTGGCGTGCCACCACTCCCATCCTTGCGCCAAGCCCAGTGCCCAAGCACCAAAATACCATATGTACAGGCGAAGTGTGTTTCCAGGTCACCAAAATATCCATTTGTTGTAGTACTATATGCAACAGTCTTTGTGCACCCACGAAAATAGGG
>OMKZ01015952.1:0-10657 GCA_900302535.1 Neoniphon sammara | reverse complement strand
AGAAAAGACGTGCACGCATACCCACACGTAGGGAAACACACACACACACACACACACACACGCACACACACACACACAGACAGCATTCGAACTCTAGCCCCGCACTGTGCTCTTCTACCGACTCCAGCAGATGCACCTACCCTCATAATTGACAATCACAATCGCCAGCATGTAGTCTTTCCCCAGCATCATACTGTAGTTAGCTAGCTGCCTCTCACACAGCAAAGCCCGGTGCGGTACACAGGAGAGAACCCCAGACAGAGAGAGAGAGTGGAAGAGAGAGAGAAAGAGAGAGAGAGAGAGAGAGAGAGACGGGGGAAGGAGAAAAAGAGAGAAGAGAGAGGGACATGAAATGATCAGAGAGCGGGGCGAGAAAGTGACGTGAAAAGAGAGGCAGAGAGAAAGAGAAAAAGAGAGCGAGAGAAGGGAGAGAGAGAGAAAGAGGAGAGTGAATGGGATGGGGGGTGCGGGCGAGGAGGTGGAGGGAGGGAGGGACACGGGGAGGCAGAGGAGGAAAAAGAGAAAGGCGAGAGAGAGAGAGAGAGAGAGAGAGAGAGGTTGTGTATTCCCCGCAGCTGAGCTCTGTTTGCTGTTGTTGTCTCACCCTTTTCTATCTGGAACATCAACAACATCAACAGCTCAGATCAGCCTGCCCTCCCTTTTCCTGTCCCAAAACAAACACACACACACACACACACGCACACACGTATACGCACATTCATCTTCACTACATAAACGTCTATGTTTATCCCTCTATCTCTCCCTCTCTCCTTGCTTCCCATCTTCCCCTAAGCCTCTCTCGGTTGTCCTGGCAACCCCCAGATCATCTTTCTTTCAGTATCATATCCAGTGGAGGCACAAGGAGGAGGAGGAGAAAGAAGAGGAGAGAGAGAGAGAGAGAGAGAGAGAGAGCGGCTGAGTGTGTGATTGAGACGCATGCTGCCGTGCTGCGTGTATCCCCATCCAACTATTGTTCATTTGCAAGTTTTTCAACAGAATGTTAATAATGCATGTGGCTTGTGTGAGAATGTGAGGGCACTGTGTAAACGACCTTTCTCAGCTCTGCATATGTGCATTTCTCTGTGTGTGTGTGTGTTTTGGCTCCTTGGTGTGAAAGCAGTCTTACTGGCCCTCTAACCCGCAACATCCACAGAGGAATGTGACGTACACCTGGGAAAACAACAGAGGGAGAGAGAGAGAGAGAGAGAGAGAGAGAGGCAGACAGTAGACAGACTGGCAGACAGAAGGCAGAGCGGTTATAGGGACGACTGATAGATGTGAGACTACTAAATTTGTCAGATCTCCATAAATTCAGCATGAATGATGGACCGTCACTATCAACTCTCCAGAAAAACCAATCGATGCTCGGCGGACAATCAGTCTTAACTAGAGACTACGGTACCTCTAACGTCTGCTTTTTGTCTTCCTCCCTCCATTCATCAATACGCACACACTGATCTCCAAAAAAAGCACAGCGGTCTGTAAGAAAATGTGACTTGGGAATGAACTGCAAGAGAGTGAAGGTTTAGGAGTGAACTGGAAGGCAAACCGCGTCAAAAACAAGCAAGAGGAAATCAAAAGAACGAATAGAAAGTGAGACTTTCCCATCATGACGAGATTCAGTTCATGAGAGAGAGAGCAGCACGAAACCAGAACACCAGAGCGCTGGGGAGGACAAACTGCTAAGTAATCGTACTTGTAGACAGATGAAATGCACTGATGCTCAGAGGCTTCAGCTCACGACGGAAAGTGAGTCATCAGAGAGCTGGAGCAGATGTATTCTGGGGGACAAAGCAGCGAGGGAGCTCAGCAGCTCAGAGCAGTGCAGCTCTGACAGATTCAAAGACCCCTGGCACTGATTAAACCCTTAAAAACTCATCTCTTCAACAAAATTACATATTAAGACGTTTTTTTCCATGAAAAAAATTACTTAGATGTAACTCCACAACTTTGCCCTCATTTAGTGTGTGCGGATCTATGAATATTCAAATCGTGCCCGCCTCTATTCAGATCTCCACCAAGCGTAAACATGCTCACGCCGCTCTGCTTGTTTTCTGTTTTGCTACTGTAGGCTACGCTACACAACAGCAAGATATAATGAGTGTAATTCAGCCATACATTTGAACCAGAGGCTGATTCTGAAGAACAGGAAGAGCAGGTTGTACAGGGTCGCCTACAAGTGGACGTATCAGAATGGTTTTCTTTTTATGTATCGCTCTATAAAAGAAATGTTAGAAATGTAATAGATAACAAGCCTTCGGGTTGACTACATTATCAATCAGCTAATAATGTGTTTCTACTGTTAGATAAACCTTGGCCCGGCTCTGATCCAGCTCTGATAACAGTTAACGTTACCAACCTTGTAAATAAACTCCCAGATGCTCCTTTAGGAAGAAACGCTTTGAAAACCACGGAAAGTCTCTGGAGAAAGGCAGCTAGTGAACTTGGTCAACTACTGTTGCATTAGCTAAACAGAAGTGAAAATACTTAGTGAGATACTGGGTCTATGATTGGTTACCGGTCTGTGATGTAACAGACTGGTAAACTTACTGTGTGAATCCTGATTTCAACAGGGAAGTAGCATTTTGACCATCATAAAGCAAAAACGTTGCTCTGTGACAAGCGGAGCACATAAAATACATCAGTATAGTAGTGGATATCTAGCAAAATCACATTAAAAACAGAAAAGAACAAAATGACTGAGCACAAACTATGGAGGAAGCCTCTGCAGGTTGTGAAGGAACCTATGGCTGCAGTGGCATTGTGGTGCAGAACCATAAACTCGCCTTTAGGAGAAGCTGAGCACCTCTCATTGGTGAGGGCTGTCAGTCTGGTGGAGATGGCGGTGTGTTTCACGCTGTGTCTTACAACAAAGGACACGGCAGACAGTTTAAAGGGTCCAATTAAATACAACACCCAGCTTTTTACATAATGCTGACAAAGAAGTACAACTGGAGTTTCTGCAGAGGTAGGCAACAAGCTACGAGTACAGGCACGTAAAGACCCACGACAGGGGTGATGACTAATGCGAACTTCTGAACTCTGGTTGAAATTTACACCGACATATTTACCCTTTCCTAATGCCATGCACATTTGATATCTAATTAGCATATATAAGTCATATATTAGTATCCTAAGCCCCCAAATGTTGTAGTTTTAAGATATTTGGTGTTATCAGAAACAATGGAGGAAAGACAGCTAATAGCTATACATACACAGGTATAGGTAGTTTACAGGGCTTACATTAAAACACACTGCATACTGGTTCATCAAAAATGGCTGGGAAAAAATAGAATATAAAGACAGGACTTTAGAGAACAAACTAATTTTTAACCTGAACCCTCAACCAGGGATAAACGTTTCCCTGTCGAAGAGTCACTCTGTACGTTAGACCAACAGACCCGGGGATCAAAGGAGGATCAAAACTGAACTGTTTCTCATAACACACACAGCCACAGGTACATGTGGAACAGCTTAACTATAATACTGCAGGTCCACTACCCTCCATGTGTGTGTTAGTGTATGTGTGTCCAGGCTGCTTCCTACAGTGAATATTTACAGCCTGTTTACAACCCTCCATGTTCTCGGGGCACTGTGGAGGAAAAATATCAGAGGAGAAAGATATTGAATCAAAAAAGGACAGGGGTGAAAACTGGAGGAAAAGAGGGACTGCAGAGAAGGGTACAGAAGGACAAAAAGGGCAAGATCTGGAGGAGAGAGAATAAAACAAAAAGGAGATGGCACTACAGGAGAACTCAGGAGGGATGGGGAAAATAAAAGGAGCTATAGATTTCAAATGTGCTCATGGCTAGCCCACAAGCCACTGACCACACACACACACACAAACACACACACACACACACACAGAGGGCACAGCATGAAACAGGAAGCAGCTGATATAGCTTCCCATCCACCTCTGGGGTTATAAGGGCACTTCCTGTCCCAGACGGATTCTGGGAGATTTACTGGAGGCTTTACTGCTTGTTATTCTGTTCCAGCCGTGACTGAGTTCAGGACATGCGCGTGTGCGCGCGCGCACACACACACACATATGCATACTCTCTCTTTCTCACACACACTTGGTCAGCCCAAGAGAGAACATGTCATCAACAGAGAGGACAGGGAAACCACTAAATAGCAGAGAGAAAAAGAAAACACACCAGAGCTAAGCAGCGGGGACAAACACACACACATGAACACACAGACAAACGTCAGTGAATGCAAACAGTGACCTTTAAAGGACCATACCAGTGATTTCACATAGTTAGCCCAATATCTACAAATGTATATACTTATATATACTAATTTCTGCTAATCATCAACTCCCATATGATTTGCAAAATGGCTTATTGCAATGTAAACTGTGGGTACCTAAATAGGGCAAACACTGGTATAGTCCGTTAAATTCCCTAAGTGTGTGTGTGTGTGTGTGTGTGTGTGTGCGTTTGTGTGCACCTGTCTCCTCTGGGGAGTTGCTCTCCTGGGACAGGGTTGTCCAGCTAGACTCTTCGTCACTCGGGTTCAGATTCTGGATTCGGTTCAGCGCACAGTCTGTCTTTGCACCCGTCCTCCTGTCCTTCTTGGTCTCTGGAGAGGAGGAGGAAGAGGAGGAGCAGGAGGCCACAGAGAGCAGTGGCGTGTCCTCTGGGCTGGCCTGCCTGGGAGGAGAGGGGGGAGGAGGCACCGGAGAGTCTTTGCCTGATTTGAGCAGTTTCAGGCTCGGGTGGAGGTCAGAAATGAGCTCTGGGCCTGGGGGAACTTTGCGGTTCTCCACGGGACTCTCGGTTTTTATCATCAGTAAAGGCCTCTTCTCCTCCTCTTCCTCCTCCACCGCCACCTCATCTGCGTCTTCCTCAATTTTCATCTTCGACATCATTTCCTTCTCGGACAGGATGCTGATGTCGTCGCCCTCCTCTGTCTCGATGTTCAAGTCGAAGCCCAAATCGGTCGTGTTGCCGTTCAATTTGAGCTCCAGAGTGGTGTTGACATTACAGTCTACGCCTGACTCCGTTTCCTGCTCGGAGTCTGCGTTGGTATTTGGGTCAGGCTCCGGGTCGGCGTCTAGCTCGATGACATCGTCGTCCCGGTCATTATTGGTCAGAGTGTGAGTGTCGCGCTCGCCGGTTGTGTTGACATTGATGTCATCGGCTATGATTGTGGAGTTAGGCTCCGGGTCGGTCAGGTCAGCGCCGGTTGTGTTTTTGTTGTGATCCTGACCAGCTTTACGGAGTTGGTTGACCCCGTTCTTGGCTACTTTGGGGTTGCTGGGGGTGGATGACTGTGGTGATGATGATGATGGTGATGAAGAAGATGGCACTCCCTCTCCGAGGCCCATGGCGGCCTGGATACTGGTGAGCGCATACTTCTTGCGACACTTCGGAGGCGTGCCGGAGCCCTGTTTGATGACATCACTGCTGAGTAGCTGGTTGTGGGAGGAGCGAAGGCTGAGAGAAGTGGGAGGCGTGGCAGCAGGGCCATTACGATTGGTCACATCTACTGACATCATCATGGCACAAGATGGGTCAGCTGTAAGTGAGGAAGAAAGCAGGGAACACAAAGTGAGTGTATGTAAGTACACAAGTGTCTATTGTACATGTATTTTTCCACATGGGGCTCATTCACACTGAATCCCTATTTGCATCGATATGGATAAGCATTAAGAGAGGATTTCCCCTTGTTACTGACTATCACTGGCTTTATGCCAACTAGCTTTGCAATATTAAGTACAGGTGCAGATGACACTTTAATGATTACTAAAGGAAAGTAACATTACTACAGCAGCAAAAAATACGATATAGAAGAGAATAAAACAGATTTAAGATAATGCAAAAATTAAAGTTAAAGATCCAGCAGTTTTGTCATGTTAAAAAACAACTTATGGTTCTAACTTTGCAGATTATTGTCAGATTTACAGGGCAACAGGTTTACAGATAAATTTACAGCATATAAGCAGAATAGGTTTGTTTGTTCATTGTTGATTCTCCGCATTATTAAAAATACAGAGCAGATGTGCAAATATATATGGTCAGCTGCTTACATTATCTGATTACAGATTGAAATAACATGTAAAGAGATTGGTTCCGGCATGTAAATGTACATCGTTTGATCTTCACAGTTAAGGTGAATTGAAAATACAATATTAGACACACAATAACATAACCTGGGACTGTTTTTCTCTATTTTGTCATAGAAATGCAAATTAATTATTCCAAAGAATTCACTGGAGACAACTCTTTGATAGTTATGTTGGATGAATTCAGACCTTAAGAGACAGTTAGCTTTCATGCTTAAAAAGTGCAGACTACAGTTAGTGAGCGGTAGTGTGAGAGATATGCCATGGAGCGCCAAGAGTCTGTAGGTTTTCACTGCAACCACTGACCACAAACACAATCCTCAACCAGAGAAGAGGAACTAATCAGTGAAAGCACCTGGTGTGGCATTTGGTTGGAATGACAGAGTGTGTACAAGTGTGTGTGTGTGTGTGTGTGCGTGTGTGTGTGTGTGTGTACCTGACAGGAGGTCAGTCATGGACTGGTGCTGGTCACGGTTCAGGGTTCGGTGGACTCAGCTGCAGATCTGAACACCACAGAGGAAAAAAAAGGGGGAAAAGAATGATCAGAGGAAGAATGTGGAGAATTCTGAGAACTTCAAGGGTTGCCCCCGGAGACGGCAGCCACCCATGTGGAACCCAACTACAGCTGGTTACCATAGAGACAACGTAACACTCTGAAGCAGTGAAGGGACTCCAAACATGCTGTGAGTCAGTGTTTGCTGTGTGTGTGTATGTATGTGTGTGTGTGACATTGCAGAAGAAGCTCCAACACCAGTATCAACACTAACGCATAGTCAAAAGAATATGAAAATTAGCTGAAAAATCAGCCTGTACATGTTGCTTTTGTGCCGAGTTCTGAGTTCCCGCCCCGCCCGTCCTTCCCCTCCATCCCACCTGCAGTCTTTTAAATTCTACTTCCTCCGAATTATGTCATCATAATTCTGGCGCACCAAAAGAAACTTACAGTTTAAAGAAATTAAACTAGGAAACAACAAAATAGCACCACAACCACGAGGTGCAACAGGCATATTTGTGTTTAAACAGTGTTAATGTGTTTTATGGTTGAATCTTCCTTTAAGTAAAACATAAGGAAGGTTGAAACAAGAAGTTTCTTGATGCCTGATCTATTTTCGCAGCGTACAGCTCGAGAAGATCCCCTGCTATGTGAGAACGCCTACTTTGTTTACATTCTCAGTGCAGCACGATTCAGACCAGTAGGATCATCTCATGCTGGAGGATGGCTTCCCTGTGTGGAATTCACATATTGTCTTTTATATTCAAATTAGGGCTAAAATTAGATAAATGTTCCAAAACATGCTTGTTGAGAGAGTTTTAGTCTGTTTCTTCACCTTGGAAAAAAAAAATTGAAGCAATTTCCCTGCGGGGATCAATAAAATTTTCTGAATCTGAATCTGCAAAACCAAACCTGCGACTTCTTTTTAGATAATGTTTTAAAGTACATTTCCGCCTTCTTCATATTTTACTTGGAAGTTTGTTTTTGAGCCTAGGTTCGCAAAACCATTGGAGATGACTGAAACTGAAATGACCAACTTTTCATAATGTGACCACAGAAGAGACGGACTTGTGTGACTTTGCATGGCTTCAAATCGCAAAAAAAAAAAAAACATAAACAGGCCAGCGTTTTAACAAACTTCCATACTCCTTCAATCCACATATCAAAAGGCAGCCATAGCACAAGCTGAAGTCACAATGAAATGAAAAATGACTTCTTCAGCTTGATAACGACCTGTCAATGTCATAACATACACCTATCTGATAATAAATGCCAAAAAATCTTAAATTCTACATTAAAATCATATCCTTTACTTCCTCAAAACCTGTGTAGCGTTGGTGGAGACCTCATGGTGCATCAAAAGGCGTACATAAAACATTTCTGAACAACCCCCCTCTGATCACATAAAACCTGCAACTTCACAGCTTTTGAAAGAGCCACGAGTGCTGACATTGTAAGGTGATGAGGGGGTGTTCACCCCTGAAAACCCTGTTTCCTTTTACCAAGACGCCATGAAGAATTTATTCATACTGGTGAATCCAAAATTTGTGACAGCTCAAGATAACACACAAAGCATTTTTCAACTTCTGAACAGTTCTCCCCTTCGTTATGTCCCAAGCCAACACGATGTTTCCAACACAAAATCCTTTAAATTACAGAAACAAGATGTCATCAAAATACCGTTTTGTTGCGACTTTCAACACTGACAGTGTTTCAGTGCAACAGCTGAGTCTGTAATGAATCTGTAGCTTATTTACATTAGCAGTGCTTGTTAAAAATGAACAGAAGATTCAGGTCTATATTTTGAGTTACAACAGAATAAAAAAATACAAAAATCTGGATGGGTTATATAGAATTCAGAAGCTACCTACCAGAGAGCTAGGGATTCTGGGAAGCTCAAGATAGAGAGTGTCCATATTGACAGTCAGTGGCCTTCTCTTCAACCAATCAGAAGGCTTTACTGGGACACCAGCTTCCTGGGAGAGACACAAAGATAAAGCAGGATTAATGATGGAGAGAGAGAGTGAGAGTGAGAAAGAGAAAGAGAGAGAGAGAGAGAGAGAGAGAGTGAGAGTGAGAAAGAGAAAGAGAGAGTGAGAGAGAGAGAGAGAGAGAGAGAGAGAAGTCTGCAGGACACCAGAGGGACGAATAAAGATGCATCAATTATTCACAACCTCTGATCAAAGATTAATACACAAGGTATGTGTGTGTGTTTGTGAGTGTGTGTGTGTGTGTGTGTGTGTGAGCACGCGTGCGCATATGCATAAGGACGACTCATTTTGTATAAAGCTCATATTTCTTTCTTTGGTGCAGTATTGCCCACCCTTCACTGACTGGAACCATCATAAACTTAATGCCATAGGAGACTTGTAAAACTCCCCCTGCTCCACCCCCTGTAATCTAACACACACACACACACACACACACACACGTACAAACTCACTGCAGACATGCAGACATACAATACATAGTTACAACACAGAGAACCCATCATAAAATCCCATTAAACATACATAGTGGGACTAACAGTTTTATTTTGGGAGATAAAACTTGAAGAATTGCAGGAAACGTAGTCAATCAATCAATCAATCACACAAATCTTTGCATAATTAGAGGCTTGACTGACAACAGCAGGGTGGCATGCCGAGCACACCCTTCAATCTGAGGACTTGGCATCCGCCCTGCTGCAGTGTCAATGAGCAAGACACTGAACCCTCAACCTACTCTGTGGCTGCTCGGTAGCTGACCCTGACGCCTCCGGAGGGAGGCTGGCAAAATGAGAGTTCCACAAAAGGGACCAGTAAAAAAAAAAACACAAAAAAACCCCCACATATTTTACAGTTTTTCACTGATATTTGAAAACCAGTCATTCTTCTGCACAGCACTGCTAACCTCCCCTTCCTCTCCCAGGTGGGTGTTTCTGCTGGGCATCAAATGAGACACAAGGAGCAAGGCAAAATTATGCTGAAAGCTGCAAAAATTTACCATATTTTTATTTAAGTGAATGATAATCAGTAACAAACCAGCATGCTTCCAGACAGTACCGTTATAGCACTGAATAGCCAACGGTTAATCAGAGATTAAGGTGTTTAGGCAATGAACAAAAATTTGCATAATGTCTCTCTCCAGCTTGCCAAAATCTACACTCTATTCTAAACATTAATTAATAAATAACATGAAATGATTGACTCATTCCATTCCATTCTGCTTGCATAACTTTCACATTCTTGCATCAGTTTATGTAACTCTTCACTTATGAATAGTGTATGAAAGCTGAATTACTTGACTGCTGCTGACAAATCAGCTCAACTCAGCCTAGTCATGGAAAGTATTATCTACCACAAAAAGTTTGCCCACCCCTGTGCAAAGCTGACATCTTCACTGCACTGAAGACAGCAGCCAAACATCTGGTTTGTCTGACAACGCTGGGTGTTGCACATCTCCCGACCAGCTCTGTAATTTCTGATCTCAGACCAGCTGTGTAATTTCTTTTATAATGGTTTAAGATGGAACTGAGAACAGTGAGATGAAGCTCAGTCTGTGTCTGTAGGAGACATCAGGTCAAGAGTCAGAGTCTGAGAAAAACACGGTTTGGCAGCCATCACTGATGTTGCACGACGACACAGATTGGACTGTGGGAAGGAGTGAATGTATGCGCATACCAACCGACGGAGCAGCACACACACACACACACACACACACACACACACACACAAACATACAGATCTCAAGTGTAAAAGTCAACCAAGGATGGAGTGGTAAGGACGACGAAACATAAAAGCGCATCATAAAATAACACTGTAAAAAAAGTGCTGCATTCTGGGATAAAATTACAAGGCATCCTCAACTCCTCAACTCTTGCTGCAACAGGCCCGCATACCAGAGTGCATGTATGTGTGTGTGTGTGTGTGTATATGGGTATGTGTGGGGGTGTATACAAAAAAAAAAAGTTTGAATCACTTCCCCCATGAAACTATTCACGGTCACTCAGCGTTGGGAAAGCGCTGCAATAGCCCACTCATCACGCAATACTGCTGCCGGTGTAATAGATGCCGGCTTTAAATTGGGACGTTGTTGCTGTAATATAACTT
>OMKZ01015949.1:0-36488 GCA_900302535.1 Neoniphon sammara | reverse complement strand
GAAGAGGGAGAGGGAGAGGGAAAGAGAGAGAGAGAGAGAGAGAGAGCTTTGGGTGGACAGCTTAAACCAACTCCATACTGGTACTTTCCCTCCATTAACAGCTGATGACTAATCACAGTTCAGCATTCATCTTTCCCTCCCACTGCCTTCTACCCAGAAAAGGAAAGAAAAGAAAACAGAGGGGACAAATGAAATGACAAAGGTAATGCACTAAAAGCCCGTCAGTGAGGGGGGAAAAAAACTAATTTACTGAAGGAGATCCCTGCTTATTGAGTTTTTCCCACTCTTTCCATCCCTCACTCCATGACTCACTCATGCTGTTCACCCCTCTCCCCAACTCCCACGCCTCCACATCCCTTACTGAGGACACTTTGGCATAATGTACCCTGTAAGAGAACCTGCCTTGACATAAGTGAAAAGCTGGATGAGGAAAAAGTGGATGAGGATGAGCTTTCCGCCAATAGCCACAAATCATAGCTCAAACAGGATATAGTTGTGATATATATAGTAGAGAGTTATGCCAGTAAATAAATGTAGGAGCATGGCAAGACTGTATGTTTTTTTTCCCCGAGGAATGTCCTGTTAGTAATTGGGTTCCTCCCTACTGTAACCTTACCTCCTAAATAATGTGCACTAGGAAACAAAGTTTCTGACAATTTAACTGTTACCAATTATTTTCTTGCAGTTGAGGTAGGGCATTACATTGTCACTCAGTGCACAAGCAAAAAAAAAAAGAAAAAAAAAAAAGATCTCATCTCAATGAGCTTTCATTACTGATCAAATTGTTTAACATGATGACAAAGAAAAACGTGGTTTTCCTATATCGCTCTCTTCTCAGACAGAGTAAAACACAAGCCAAATAGATAACTCTCTGCATCCCTTCCTCCCCCTCATATCTATCCATCACTTAACAGAGGACAAACCTTGACAGTTCTGCCAAAACAGCAATCAGCAGATTGCTTGCTGCTCTGCTTGTCCAAGACAGAGCGCTACTGTAGCCGATAAGCAAAGTGACGGACACTCCCTCAATTATGGGGGAAAAGGGAGGGCCAGTAACGATCCAGGGCCCATTTTAGCCGGCGCTGGACGTCATGTCTTGTCTCATCTTCTCAGAAACACTCAGACTATTTTTTTTCCAGACTATCTTCTTTCCTGTGGTTGGCTGCAGGCAGAAAATGCTGATAGTGAAGGCAGGGCCGGTGTCCTGCAACCGAGCGCTGGCATGAGTCTGAGTCTGCCAGCCCTGCCATCTGAATCAATGCTTACATTATTACACAGGGCTCTCCACTTAACCTACCACTGACATTTGATGGAGAAGGAGATACCGTGCACTGATACAGGCACACTGAGATGACTGATTGCGAGAGTAGGATTAAGGTTCAGATAAAATAAGGCAGTTTGAGGGGGAAATGTGAAGCGAAACAAGTGGTCACAAAGATAATCAATATGACAAACCCTGAGATTCACAAAATAATACTGGTGAACCCCCAAGGGAGAGCAGATGGTTAATTAGAGTAAAAAACAGCAGTTGAGGCCGATGCAGATTGCAGGAAATATCAAAATGATACAGTGCTAAACTTACCCTTTATGTTCTGTCCAGAGTGTAAGCACTACCACAACAGTGTACGACCAAACCAGCATCTCCATTTGTGTCAGACTACAGTGCCAGCTATCATTAAATACCACAAATGAGACGTGGGGTGCCTTGGAGAAATTGCGGAAAATTAAATTGAGGTGAAATCTGGACTGTGTCTAGTGTGTGTGGAGGTGCCTACGGTTCATGCGTATCACAGCTGGTAACAAACGTTGCCCTAACTCCGCTAACTCCCTGCACAACAAATCCACTTTCTATCCATTATCAGCTCCGGCCAAATCTAGTTAAAGACGTTAGTGTCCAAAATAGTCCTATTAAATGCAATTGGGTGTCTGCTGAACACCATCTTACCAAATGTCTTGAGCGGAAACAGTGAAATAATCGAATCTAGACAAATACAGCGTCAATTAAGAAATCTCTACCGAACAGCGAGTATGCTGGACTTCATTAATAAAGACAGATTTGAGCAAACTGTAATAATAGCGGGCAACTGGAGTGCAGTAATTCAACACATTCCACTACTGCACCCTGCCCATTACAGCAATATAGTGGAGGCTATGTTCCTCAGATATAATAATGGGACACCCATTACTGTCAGACATACAAGGCCTGAATAGATCCATGTATTATTCAACTCCTTTCCACATAAAGTGACACCTAAAAATGAAGAAAGGCTGCAAAGAGATGGATAGCTGTACACTTCAAAACACTCAGTCTATCAAAACATTCATTTGTTTCAATTAGCTGTTACAGGCTTTCTCAACACACCACTGGGTTTGAGTGGGTAGACATAGAAAACACCGATGTAACCCTCCTACACTGAAATTCTCTCCCACACACAGCACAGGACAGAAACAGGGTACGACCGGCCTGGAGAGATTCTCCTCACACTGCGGCATCATACTAAAGTCTAAGGTGACAGGGGGAGTTAACGGCATACAGCGCAATGTCACAACTCGAACTGAAGGAAACCTAGATCTAGATGCTGTGTAACAAAAATCAAATTACAGGCCACATGCAATGGCTTTCTTTAAAGGCCATATAGAATCATTTCAGCTTTTACTGACATACTGCACACTAGCTGCAAAAAGTGGCAATTATTTTGGAGAGACTTCACCGCTGCACTGGAAATACTTGAATTAACGCATGATGTTTACACAGCACTGACTAAATGAGCAAAAGCTGAGTGAAAATGTAGAATCAGTCTATTTGGGGTTTTCAATGCAGTAGTGCCCCCTTATGGAAATATGTTTACTTTCCTCTGAATGCGAAGGTCACTAAAGAGAGAGCTACCCAATCCTTACATGCTGTGCCTCATTATGGTGTATAGCCTTAATGAATCAGAAATATCATAATTAATATCTTGAAAAATATTAGATGCCCCATTATCGAAGAATTTCACTTTTACTGAAAATATTGCGGGAAAAGCTGTCCCTGTAATTTCATGTACGGTGTAAAAAAAGCATTGTTATCATGCAATGTTCACATAGTGGTGGAGGGTTAGATATGAGCATAATACCTCCAGTGAGTCCAATCATGTCTGACAGCATAGTGAACTAGCAAACTTCTTCTACTTGAAGCTTATGGACTTACAGAATTACAACAGTGAAGCTAACTGAGGATCAATACCTGAGTCTGATACCTGAGTCTGACTCCTGGTCAAAGTAATGAGTTACAGAGGGACTCCGAGACGGAATCAGGCAGCAAATCAAATTTTTTTGTGAATGAAATACGTAGAAGTACTGCAGCACCCGGCCAACACAACATTACACTGGCTTCACCTGTGTGAATTACTTCAGCGAGCTATTGATCATTGTTTTGTGTCCCTCCGGTTTGGTACAATGTAGCAGACAGCGTGCCTTTACCTGTAGAAGTTGATCTCGGGGTAATTGGAGTACTCTGACTTGCGGGAGTTGCGCCGGGGGAATGTGCAGAAGAAGGCATTGGCCAGCAGACAGGCTATCTGCTCCTGAGACAGAGTCAGGGAATGGTTCATCCTTGACTTCAGTAGGGGAATGGGCTGAGGAGCAGAGAGAGAACAACAGAGAATAACATCAAGAAAAAACAGAGTAGAAGGGAGGGAGTGGTGACGGGGAAGAGCCGGGACACCGGGGCAGAGCGGGAAAAGTAGAGACACAAAGAAAAGAGGCAGAGGAGACACACAAGGCTGCGTGGGTGAGTGTGGTAGGGTTGAGGGGCTGATGGGGGGAGATAATTAGTTTAGCAATCTCACAAGCGGGAGAGGCAGGGGGAGTTCCATTAGGTAAATGGGTGGTAGTAATTAAGGTCCTGGTCTCCTTGCTCTCCCACAGGCTGGCTCAGTCAGACCCACAGGGCCCATCCATCTCCACTGATTAGAGCTAAAGAGCCTCCCAAGGCTGCCCTGATGGCTGATCAATACCGGCTCTAATAGCACACACACGTAAACATTAGCCTTGCTGCTAAATACTGCAGAGCAAAAGGGAGACAGTCAGCGTGGTTTGTTATCCAAGCACCGCAAATGACGCTCTCCTAAGGTGAGATCTGGACCAGAGGAGCTTTTCTTTCAGTTAAAGGATCCCTTGACGTTTTTGGTCTGTGGTATCTGTCTCCAGTGTTGACTAGAGGAATTCTCCTCCCCTGAGCATGGTGAGGTCTGAATAAACTTTATTAAATTAATTTGACAACCATGAAATAGAATACTGAATTAGAGGAATACAGATCGTGGCATTCTTGTGTCCATAATAGATGTCAGAAAACAAAAATGGAGACAGGTGGACATGACATTTAAAATATTTGTGACCCTGTTGAGCTCCATTTTATGTGAATAAAAGAGAGGGGGCTTGTCAGGTTTGATGTCATATGATTCTAAGTGAAGGGGCAAGGCGAGTAGATAACGGAGACCTTTTTCACATTCATTAATCATTAATCTCCTTATCTAAACTTCAAAATGTCAGGGAGAAATTGGGTATCATTTCCTACTTATTCCCAAAATATGCGTTTGACTCTATCTCACAACACTGGAGGAGCATGATGTGAAGTCAAAATGAATGCATTCAATTTTAATCTTAAAAAAAGGATCTGGCCCTGACTTAGCGGAGCACTGAGCACAGCAGCATGTGGACTCCTGGAGTGAATTTCAATTCTGCAGGCGTAGTGCAGCGTCAGACAGACAACTGGACACAAGACAGACCTCTCCTCCCTCATTCCCCTTTCTAATGAAGCAGCTCTTGCTAAGGACGGAAAAGGGGGATTCATTACCCACCAGCTGTAAGTCATGAGCAGATCCTGTGCAACATCCACCATCTAATCCCTCTCCTCTCCTCCTCTCTTCTTATTGCCGACACTACTCTTCCTCCTCCTCACCCTCCTCCTTGACTTAATACTGCCAATCACTTGTCTTCATTTAACCCACTACCTATTACAACTGCCCACCTTTCTATCTCCTCTCAGGACTCAAGCAAAAACAAACACAAAAGTCAAACACACATCTAAACTGCAAAAACACAACATGCAGTACTTACCATTGTGCAGAGGCGAGGAGCGCTGAGTGCTAACTTCACCATGGCTGGGAGGACAACCTCAAACAGGTGTTGTGCCTCACAACGCTCAAGATACTGGGGAGAAAAAGCGAAGAAGAGGAGAGAGGCACACAGGCAGAACTATTATTAAGTAGGACATCTCTGTGGAAGCGACTGCCTAGTTAGGCAGACGATTACTCAGAGCCAGCAGTCAGAGTGACTGATTAGATCTCTGGTGACACGCTATCATTCAACCAGAAAAACAGTTCAAGTAAAGACTGTTTTCACAAAAATGTTGAAGTCATAATGAATGGGAGAAAACATTTTTCCACCTTGTTGGTTAATTCTGCATTAATCCGCATACAACCATTTTACTATAAACACCAGATCTATAGCTCCATTTTTTGTTTTCTCATATTTTTACATCATGATCCCATTACTTTTCCACCTGGAAAAATGTGTGTGTTTTACTGATTACTTTGTGTACAACCAGGTGTATTAAAAATTTAAACCAATAAACCACCACAGTTTTTGGACAAGCCTCTCCTCAGCTCCCATCATAAATATTTATAATATATAACTTTCAAGGGGAGCAGAAAGGAAGAACGGAAAGGTGTTCACCCCTAAAACCATGTTTCCCATTTTCCTAGTTCACCATAGTTGCATCCCAGTGGCTGGAATTTATTTATGCCAAGGAGTTGGGAATATGTTAGAATTCAAGATTATATGCTGAATATTTCAGAATGAACTGCTTCTCCAACTACAGAGTATGCAATGGGTTTCATTGCCTTCTTTCTACATTTGTCATGGGCCAACCACCAACTTTTGAGCAATCCTTACCCACATTATGTCCCACTCCAAAATACATTTTACAGCTGCAAAATACATTTAATTACGTAATTACACTACCAAAATGCTATTTCTTTGTCACTTTAATTGTTGCTCTTGAACTAAAAAACTCTTGTAAGCACAATATATATATTTTGAAAGTTACATGAAAAAGCCTCAAAGACATATTATTGTTAGATGGCCAGTCTGAACATTCTGATAAAAGCAATATAATTTTTAAGGCACAAAAAAACACAAACACCCTGAAAAAGGATGGCAGTAGTTGATTGCTTGATGGAAATTGTAAATTGTATAATACTGGTAGCTAGAGAGCAAAGCTGTGGGCATAAGCCAATACTGCCAATACCCAATATGTAAGGAAGAGGGCTCAATTCTCTCACATCCACCAAATGAGCAAGTTATATGTCAGTGAAGGTTAGGGAGGTTTATTGTTGTTCATAGGGTGAACTCCCACTGGTCAGATATCAATAATTGCAACTCTACGCTTCAACTCAGCAGCAAGAGAACAAAAAAATATGCAGCTAGAGCCAGTCACGACACAGAACTTGTTAAAGACCAAACTGCCATCAATTTAGGAGGGAGCCTGCCACGGCCAGGGCATCCATACTTCAGCCAATAGCTTACCTCAGCATCCATCTGCGATTCCCTCTAAAATAAACACCCAGTTATTCCATCATAGACCCAGATTTACAACACAATCATTCATGAGTGTATTGGCTCCGAATGTCAGTGTCATCAATCATTTGCCTTATTCCATCAAGGTTAGCGGGGGAGCTTGCCTGATTAAATGGACTTTTTGGAACAAATGCAAATGGCCAATTGTGGAGATAGAGGCAGGGTGGCTTGATTTCAAACAGGAAGTCTTAGGCAGGTAATTTGGCCGGGGGGCATTTATATGACTGCAGAGCAGGCCTGACTAAATGCTGTCAGAAGTAATGAGCTGGCAGACATCATAAAGTGCTCCTGCGGGAGTAATAGATGGTGGTGGGTGATGGGGCAGGGTGAGGGGAGAGAGATGAGCCCCCAGCCTACCCACAGCTAAAGTAACCAGCCACAAGAGTGACACACAGGTTAGACTGCACACGAGAGATACCACATCCGTATATCAAAACCGACTCATATGAGGACCAACTGAGGCAGCTGGTTCCAGGCGAACAGTCCAGAATTACTGCTTTATGTTAATGATCCATAACACTCTGATCCTCAATCCATTCTGGTCTCTACAACTTATTTTCTATACCTACTTAAACTTGATTTAACATTTTAATTTAGATGATCAAGCTGATGTTTCTCAGTTAGCATTTTTGGGCATGATCAATTTTGCAAAAGTGCAACATATTAAGGTGAAACAGTTCAATAATTCTTAATATGTGAAAGAGAGAGGAAAAAAAGGACAAGCAACAGAGCGCAAGAAAGAGAGAGGGAGAGCCTGTTGTCTGTCTGGCTACATTTGAATGTGCATGCACTATATTTGAACACCGGCTGTACTCGACTCTGTCCTGGGCTCCTGCTCAGACTCCAGACATTCATCAGAAAGTGACATCATGACAGTTTCATTTGGCAGGGGAGGGACACCAAGACAATTTACAGACAAGCCCTAATTTGGATATTCTTTTTTTCCCCCCCTCGCAGCTATTAAACGTGGAGTGGAGTGTCAATCACTGGCCCAGGCGCAATGTACCTCTTGACAATTACCCCGGTGCTGCACAAATGTTGCTCTAGATATAATTAGGTCTGTTTGGCTGAGGAGAGAGGCAGTCGGGATTCAAGTTCACCACAAACTACAGCAGAGATGGATTAATGAAGTATTTTGTTAAACTTACGAAGAAGAATGAGATAGAGATGGCAGCAGAATAAAAGCTATGGAAAAAAGAGCTATGACAATAATAATATGAGAATGGTTTTGTCAATGAGTTAATCAATAGAGTTGCACAACAGGACAGAATGACTGAGCCTCCAAAATTGACCCGTGACTCCCCAACTGCAAGAAATTCAGTCTGTGAGATTGAGTGTGAATGAAAGAAGTAGCACTTATGATTGAACACATCTGTTGTTTAATAGTGCCAGTTAACAACACATAAATCTCACACTCAAGTACTGTCAAGATGCTCTGACTGCTCTCTCATCCTATGGAGGAGGAACTGGTTTTGCCTAATTATGTGTAAGGCTGCATGTGCTTGACAAATGAATTACTATTTATGTTTAGACATGACAAAGGTTTCTAGCACACATTATAATACACCGTTGTCCTCAATGCTCTGGCAAAACTGTAGCTCAATACTCAGACAGGACTTAATACAACTGGAAATGTATCAGTTTTAAACTGCATCAATGAGAAATTTACACCTTGTTAAAGGCTACTTGCTTCTAAAACCTAAAATCAACTGCAAAAAAATAACAAGTTATTAATGAGATTTTTAAGCACAGTAAAAACTGCCAGCTACTGATTCTGAGAGTAACTGCTTACATGTTAAATAGCCATCAATAGCCCTTGTTTAGGGTGAGTTTAAGTAAAATAATGTTGATTAACAATTCGGTTACATATTCTACATGCACATTAACTGCATTAAGCGTGTGACTCATCAAAAGACCTTCAGTTACTGACATCCTCCTTCCAGATAATAATAAACTGGATGGATTGGACTTGAAGACTTCCCAATACAATATGATTCACAATATTTGGGTACAGATGGTACAGATGGTGGCCACGCCACCATCTGTAAAATTGTGCAAATCTTCCTTTACCTTGAATACAATAAAACCGTGCCTTAAATGGAGACAAAATATCGATTCAGGGTCAGCATAGCAATATAAAAATAACACACACAAAAAAAAATTACTTGTAACCAAATCAATATTTTCCCATTCGTACTGCATATACTGTAAAACTTTGGGCTCCACTGCCACCTTTGACATGCAAACCTTGACCTGTCCACCCCCCATCAGCATCAGCCCTCCCTTATCAGTATCAGCACTCCCTTTCTAAACGGGTGAGCAGCAAAGAAATGAGGGGAGAGGGGGAAATACATCGCTCAAGGCCATGAGTGGACAGTTGGTGTAGTATGTTGCGTCAGTGACAGACTAAGCTCTACTGGAAGGGGGCTATGCTTTCTTGCTGGCCTTACTAAGCATTACTATAGATTTAATGGCCCCTTTTAATTAAATTGGATTGAGCTGTAAAATGGCTCAGGCAGCTATTGATCTAGCAAGCTCTCTGCTTTACTCTGAGAAATCATTTCAGAGAGGAGAAAAAAAGACCCGCTTGGACAACAGTCTGAATTTGTTCATACAATTAGTAAAGAGAAGGGAAGAGGATCAGATTTGACTATTAATCTAAGTGAAGCGTAAGCAGTATCAAACATTTCGACTGAACTGTAAGAGCTCCATTAGAAGAGTCATTTGGTTCTTAATGGCCCTAACCTGTCCGTGAACTTATCTTGACAGGATTTTATAACAAACTGCATGCTGGGACTAAAAGCAAGACGACAAATTAGGTTTTTACCTGAAACTGACTTGCTATCTTTTAAAAGAGTGTCTCTTTGCCACTTTACTTGGTTATATGGTATATGGTTATACGGTACACGACATTTTTGTCTACATATGACTCACTTCCAAGGAAATAGGTTCTCTGAAGACAGATGGAACCTATGGCACCTTCAAAGTTTCATGAATTAACTGCTGTAAAGTAAGGGAAGCCATGCTTCTACTACACATCATTAGAGTAAGGCAGCTGCTTGTAAATTGGGAAATGAAATAATCTATCAAAGGGAAAAATAACAAATCATAACATACTAAATTTCACTCGAAAACTGCTTTTAATGATTAAGCTCAAAATAATGAATGGAAGGTAAATATTTATCCCACATGGGAAGAAAACAGAACTTTGTCTAACAACTGGTATCTAATTACACTTCTTAACTGTGAAAACAGAAGACAGGGAGTGCTAAAGAGAGAGGAGGACAGAGACAGAAAGAAAGACAGGCATTCCCCTGGTTCATCTGCAACAGCTGCTGCCGCCATGCTCTGTGCCCATCTGTACTCACTGCATGATACATGTTGGCTCCTGTGAGACTCACAGGTACCAGAATGGGAGGATTCACGCTGATGGGCTTGCAGCCAAACAGTTCAGTAGCACTATGTTAGCATTAGCTTAGTTTCTCATTAGGGTAAAAGACTAAAGACCAAGTTAATCATGGTGAGGTGAAGCAGCAATGCCAACTTCTACAAGAGAAAACTCAGGGGGACAAAGTGTCACCACTGTGAAGCACACAACTGACTGCAATTCAGCCAAAGGATCTCTTTTTTTAAATGCCACTTCTGTTAAATGGACGAATATGAAGGCCTATTATACTGTAAATTAATTAAAGTGTTACGCTCCTTCGATTGAGGTTTCCCATTCAAAGATTTAGATTCAAATCGCACTGGCTTAAATGGTTAGCTGAGACAGTTTCTCAGCAGAAACAATCACATCAAGAGAAACGTAACTATTAAAGAAAAAAAATAAAAATGTTCAACAATTTTTATTTCAACAACTGTATTCTGTACTGTATGCATTACATTACAGGGATGGTGTTTTCTTAACTTGTTAGACTATTCTAGCTGTTATTTGCCTCTACCTGCTTGTTCATCATATCTACATCATAAGTGATTGTTTATCCAAAATCTCATTGTGTAAAAAATTTGTGAAAGCACCAGTAGTTATCCCTACAATATCGTCACAATATTGATATCGAGGTATCCAGTCAAAAATATTTTTTTTATTCTGTCCATATCACCCAGCCCAAGTGGAAACCCATTTTCATGTTCCTGTATACCATTTCTGTGCCCAGAGACTCAACCTTTAAAATGTGTATAGCTTACCTCTGTGCAAAGAAGGTTCAGGGCAGTGAAGTCCCATCTTTTTGCATGGGCTGTGTTGTACCTCAATATGGCATCCTGTATGTGGAGAATGAGATTTCTTTATTCATATTGGCCTATTCTTGAAATTCACAACACTGTCAGCAGATACAACAGGTTTAATATACCAAACTATACAAGAACACAAATTACAGCCACATTTTTCCTTTACTATACAGTGTGCCTTTGCAAGCCATGATTGTTGCCAACTCTGCCATCCTGTGGTCGTTTATGGAATCAGTTTTGTTTCCTTGAAACAAAAACTGAACAACAGGAAGAGTGAATGAAAAGTAGATGGACTGCCATAAGAGAGACATGCATTCATAGTCTAATGGGAGGTTAAAGTGATTCAGCTAGATCACTACATGCAGCCAAACTCAGCCCAGTCCAACCCAGCACAGTTGTCTTACCCTCACATCCAGAGAACTTTTGAACTCTCCCTCCAAGGCTGTGTGGATCAGCTCCCACCGACTCTGAACACCACCTCCATCCTACACAACACAGCAACTGAGAACTGGCCAAAACATCAATGTTCTTAAGCAACCTTACTGTGCATGGGCATGTTTTAATAAAAGGTGCTGAGAGGGACACACACCAACCAAGGTGAAGATTAATAAATACTGAGAGTGAAAAATAATTAAGTTAGTCACAAACTCATACATTAAGTCTATTTTTAATAAGCTACCGATGTTTTGGCCTCCCGAGCCTTCAACAGGGTTTACAGAATCATGCATGCAATATGTCATGAGACGACATACTGCATATCAGCAGCCTATTAAAAATAGACTTAATGAATGAGTGTGTGACTAATTTATTTGTTTTTCATGTTTTAATCAAATCCTGCAATGAACAGCTTAAGCACATGACTCTGTTATCTATGTGTTTCGCATACCTCACTCTCCATAGGAAACAGATTCTTCTCTGAGCAGGGCATCTTCACAGATATGTCATCCCAGGCATCCTTGAACTTGGTGGGGTATGGGACAGGGGGTTCTCCTTCTCTGAGGAGATCTGTCTGTAACAGAGAAACAAACAGAAATATGAATATGTCTCTGCAGGTCACCCTTGATTGTATAGCAGTGGTGACCGATGATCACTTTGTCTTTGCTTATTACTGTTACACAAACACAATGTATGCTGCAACAGTTGCCTTCTCACTTCTGAGAGATCTGACATGGTGCATTTTTATATCTAGGGTGTACTGCAGAATTAAGTAAGATATACTTAATTCAATTAATTTAAAACAAAATATTGCAGGCATATTTTTCCTGAACCCAATTAGCAAACAAGTCGCAACAGATATATAAAGAGGTCTGATGTTATATTTAATTTCTCAATAAACAACTAATTGGCATATAAGCTTGTTTCTTGCCTTTCCAAAAAACAGTTTTAATAAGAATAAGTTCTAAGACTTAAATGTCTTCAAATAGTAACTAGTGACAGAATTATTCCAGTGATTTAACAGGGACATGGGGAGAGCCCACACTGGATGAGGGTGGGGGTTTATGGTTAAAACAAGCTGTAGCTGCACAGCAACACTGACAGTGTTCCTGTGGGACCACTCAGGGAAGTCGTAGTCCGATGGGGGCTTAACTGACAAGAGGCCCTAAGAGAATAGAGGATGATTTCACTTTGTCCACCTGTTTCCCTTTTCCTCATTACCTCTACATGCATCTAAACAGACTAAGAAATAAACCACCAGGTACCTTACAATCTCTTCCACTCATTTCCCTCTCCCTCTCTTTCCTTAAGAGGCACATTACAGTTGCACCCCATACTCCCCTGTTACTCAAATCTGCATGTTGTTTCTTCTTCTGAGTTTACATCAAACTACAAAAGACAAAGAGCACAAAAAGCTTTTGGACTCACCCTGATTGTGACAGTGTGGTTAGGCACTACTTTCAGGTGAGACAGAGGAGGGGCACATTGGGGCATTCTGTTCAGCTCATCAATAGGTGTCCCCAGCCATTTTCTATCCATGTCACCCAGTGAGAATGGAATACTGTATGGGACAAACACAGGACATCTCAGTGTACCACACTATCATGCATAGGCATGGAGAGCAGGAAAGATGATTCCCCCTCACAAAAGAAAAAAGTACATCATTATTAAGTGAACATGCTGAGGTATGAAATTTGTTAGCATCAGAAGTACCTTCCTAAAGTGGCATTTGTCTGGCTTCCACTGAAGTCCTGACTCATATCGGATGATCCACTGCACTCAGCTTTCTCAGCGTCTTCTGTTCCCATGGCAACAGGCTGGACTCTGTCTTTGATCAAACTTCCAGAACCAGAATCTTTCACAAACTCTCGAGATTCTATTAAGGGAGCCACTGTAAAGCCAGAGTGCTCTGCAAAAGCACAGCCATCATGGTCTGTGTCTCCAGAGATAGTCACGGGCAGGGGTTTACAGATCGGGCTGTCAGGACTCAGCATCTCCACATCGCAGGAAGTACTCACAGCCTTCTTGGGACTATTATGGAGACAGAGGGTGAGTTTGGGATTTGGGGAGTATGCAGCTACACAGGTAGTTTTGACAGGGTGGGGATCAGGTGAGTTGGGCCTCTTAGATTTCTGACCAGTGGAACAGTGCATCTGAACTGTAATATTTCCGCTGCCAGAAAGGCAAGACTCATCCAGTCCACTTGCAGTCCCACAGTCAAGGGAAATTTTAGATGCCAGGTCATCTTGTGTATTATCCTTTATTACACAATCATTTTTATTTTCAAGCTTTTGGGGTCCATGAAAGAGGTCATCTCTTCCATCTGTAAGGTTTGTTTTTGAAAGATCATTCTTGGCACCTTCTGGCTTGCCTTCAGCAGTCACACTGATGCAGAACAGGAAGAGAACAAATTGTGAAAAGGCCTAATTAGCAGGCTGAATCAACATCCTCTTTATTTTACAGTCAAATATTGGACACAGCATGTGTGCTTCTTTCATTTACTCACTGGGCACAAAATGCAATTTGTTAAAATGTATAAGACATGTTGTTAGGAATAAAATGTTGATAGGTTGATAATTCAAGTCAACCCTGCCTATCTGCCTTATTAAATATGGACAAATCATGCATAGCTGCCACATGTATAAATACATTTCCAGCAGTGAATATACACCTTGGCACATAAAATCCTAACATTCATTAGATTGCTATACCTTCTTTGAGAATGCATTGCTTCATCCATCTTTGACAGGTCAGAGCAGATGAATCAACCAAGGCTGCTTAGAAGAAAAAATGTATAACATTACAGTATGTCATAAAACTATATGGTCTTGTTTCAAAAATGTAGCTTATGGAGCCTGAACCGCGACAATTTTGATAATACAAAAGAGGCATACTTACTTATGCATTACACATTTCCCTTTTCCCCACTGTCACTGCACTTCAAACAAAGTCAGGTACAGCGCACTACAACGCACAACTTTGTATCTGGGTTTAACCGGAGGCTACAAACAGACCTTGACAGAGACAGCCAGGGAACAGGTGTTTCTGGACTTTGTTTGGTCCACTTTCACATGCCATGAGAAGTGGCAGCTCCCTGAAGAAAGTCCTGGCCACAGAGCTGTCAGAGAAAGTGATATCAGACTCCAATTTCGGCTTCTTGCCTAATGGCTGTGTTTCAGTGTCTGGCAGTCAGTTTGGACAAAGAGGCACACTTTCAGTATGCACATTGCCAAGCAAAGGAGCTCTTAACGGGTACAAGCTGCTACTGGCAAGCGCTATATCGCTAATTCAGCTAACTTAACGTTAGCTATACATTGTTTTTCCCGTTACCAAAATACTTCGTCAGTTGTGTGTAACACACTACTTGGTCCCAAAGCATTTATTGTCCGCTAACTGACTTGTACGTTAAGATATCATGCAAGAAAAAAATAGCCTATAACATTAATTGCTAAGTCAGCCTGACCTAGCTCTGACTGGCTGAAATTCTCAATATTAGCTAACATTAACGTTTGTTCGCTAGCTTCGATGCACACAGATAGCACTAATTCAAGCTTATTAAGCTAGCAATACTGTCTCCATTAAAAAGATCGATGCAACTTACAGGCATGCCCATCTTTGGGTTAGACATTGAAGGTAGCTTTATTACATTTTTATCTGTTTTATATACACTAATTCATGTTCAGACGAGATAAGTCCAAATGTCATCATTCGGTATTGTTTTACTTTCAAGTCGTTGCTCCAGTTACACCTTGACGGCAGGGAAATTAAGACCAATCAAAGGATTCTCTTTGGGCAAAGAGGCGGGATTCTTAGCATGTATCATAGCAACTGCATCGAAAAGGAGTTTATTGTCGTGCAAACTTTGAGGAGGATCCAATGATTGGTCTATTTTCCAAAGGGGCGGTACTAGGTGGAGTGTCTTCTTCTGTTAGGATGCCTTTACATAGTGCAACTGAAATGCAACTTCAGTTCCCTGCTAGTTGGAGTTCCAGGCGAACCATTCAAGGAAAATTATTAATTTGATTGTAACATCATTTGGAATGTTCCAACTTATTGCATTAAAGTTGCACCATGTAAAGCCAGCCTTATATGCAGGTGAGTGTAGCGTCAAATTACATCCCAAGAACACTAAGCTTTAATAAAAACTGCTGTATTGTTAATGCACTTCAGACAAAATCCCATCCATTAGCTTACTAAATTTTAATGCTCTGAATTCACCCATAGAGGCAAAATAATACAATAATGGGACAACTACATTATTACAAAGTTTATTACAATGCCTTTGATTCTTGACATTCTTGATTTTTTTATATAAAGCTTAATATCAGAAAAACAAGTTGAAAGACACAGTATTGCAAGTGATACACAGAGTGCAAAAATAAAAACAGACTGCACTGATTATGTGATGGGGAAATGCTGAATAGAATCTTTATGCTATGAAGTGCAAAGTCAATAGAACAAGTAATTGCATATATTTCCAGGGTACAGTGTGTAGTGAAGGGGATCGGTGTGGCTCCTTCATCAGGAAGGCAGACAGCTTCTCTGCAGAGCTCCTCATGAGAAAGGCTTCACAATCTTCATTGAGATGTAATTCTGTGGATACAAGAATGGATTTATTTTGAGTAATGACTAATGAATAATTGAATGAATAATTGTTTAAGGACATGAAAACTATTTCTGAAAGTATCACTTAAATGAGGGCAGTGACAGGACATTTAAGTTATCTCAGACTACAAAATACTATATAATGCATGCAATAGGTGGACACATAAAGCTAATTTTCAATAGATAGTTAAAAAAATTCCAAAAATTATAGTAGCTAGTCAAAAGCTATAAAAAGAAATGTGCAGTAAATATCAATATAATGTAATCGTACAGGCAGAGAGTAGAACAGGATCCCAAGGAACAAGATCACCAGCAGAAGGATAATCACACCAATGAAAATCCATTTGAATCTGCGCCAAACAATGAACTTCATGGTCTTGCAAGGGTTCGTAAACCAGAAGAAGGACGTGTCAGGGCGACTGTTGAATGGAAACAAATATTGAGGGCAATGTTCACATATACTGATACAAAACAGTAAACAATTCTTGTGTATACACAGTCATGTTTTAAATACAGCTGTACTTTAACTCTTCTTGTTTTAGGGATCCACATTTCTTACTTGGGCGGGTCCAGTTTGGGATTCATGTTGGGCTCATCTCTGCCTTTCCCAGCAGGTCTCTCCTCCATCTCCTTGTCCTCCACTATTTCCAAGGTCATCTCTACTTTTCCCTGTGAAATATTGAAACACTGTCACAAGCAGAAACTAGAATATAACCTTAACCACAGGCTGCGATGTGAAGTTAAACTTACACCGAGTACATGTTTCCCATCCTGCTCAATCATGCACGGCCACCAGCCTCGTACAGACTTCTGGGAGAAGAGGGAGTTGGGCTGTGGTCTTTTGGAGAGGGATGAGCCTGGCATTCCTGGTAACATCTTCAGGCTGCATTTTTCTGGGCTCTTAGCAGGGGGAATCAGATTGAGTAGGTCCAGCTCAACTGCACCTGTGTCAGAGATGTGGTCAGGCAGAACGTAGTTGTATTTTAGCTGTACTGTGTTTCAGTGATTTCCTTTGTATGGTCATGCCATAAACTGGGGTTAAGAGCAATGACATCTCACCTAAGTAGTCGTCCAGGGAGAATTTGTCATTGTCCCATATCTGGATGATCAACTTAGGAGGAACCCTGAATTCAGTTTTGTCCAGATTCCAAAAGTGTTCCTGTGACAAGAAAGAAACCTTTTTTACATCCTGTCTTGCCATTACACCATTATTACAAAAATTCTACAAGAATTACTTGACACTATGTCGCAGCTATATGATTACACTCACTTTCCTGGAGACAACACACAGCTGCTCTGTCGGCAGGTAGTCAAACCCAAAGATGAACCTCCAGTTGAAATTTCCATCACCATCCAGAGATCTGTAGTGGACATCGGTCTTCTGCTTGTCTTCCTCCATTCCTGGCATCCATCTGGGAAACAAGGTATGATCATCGTTTATGCAAGCTAGCTAGGTGTAAGAGTGTAATGGATGAACAAATGTAAAATAAAATACACTGTGTAAATAAGCATTTTGAGTATCAGCAGTCTGATGGATGGAGGAAAACTGAATAGGAGAGAATTGTGTGCAGTTTACTCTACAGCAGATGGTAACTGCTAGGTAAAATGATGTACCCTTTGACATAGATGTCACTCATGTTTTCTCCAGTGATGCTTGTTTCATCCAGAATGACATCAGTCGTGTTCCAAATGATGGCCCGCAAGTAGTACCTGTGCCAAATACAAGATTACATTTCATCCATCAAAGCATTACATTAAAATGTAATCGTTTGATTGTCACAGGTTTCTTACTTTTTGGCTTTGCGTGGAGTGATGTCACATGGAGGTCCTGGCAAGCCCAGGCTTTTGGGGAAAACGTCCACCCACATTTGAATTCGTCCCTACATTTAGGATAAAGGAGTTCAAATGTTAGTGTAACCACAATGTTATGTCAGTTATTTATTCATGCACCGAGCTGTACATGCCTTACTGTTCTACTTATAAGTCTGCTACTTCTACAACAAAGTCAATCCAGTTTTGCTGCTGTGTGTTTAACCTGAGACAGATTTGGTTGGTAGGAGCTGCACAGGGTCCTGGTCTCCACATGTTCTGGTACCAAGCCTTGGTTTCTGAGGACGTGCAGGGCAAGCCTCTCTCTGGCTGGGCCCAGATGCTGGTGGACCACAGTGTTACCCTCTGCACAGAGCACAGGAGGTGAAACACAAAAACAGAGGGATGAAAGAAAGGATATTATACCAGGGCCTTTTGGTCTTTAAATGCCACATTTGTAGAGACGGACACTCTCCACATTTACATCAAGATATATTTTGACATATTGAAATATATGGACAGCTCAAATGAGAATAAAATCCAATTATAGCACACTGATGGGTAATCATTTTAAATCTTATATGCCAAAATAATACAATCAAAATAATATGTAAAACAATGACAATACCAAATTCTTGCAGGCTGTATTGTTTCCCAGTGAAGGTCAGCGAGCTGCCGTCTCCTTCTATGCGTGGAGGTGGGATGCCCTTCAACTTGGCCAGGTTCTGGAGGATCTGAGAAGGCTTCAGCTGGTGTCTCCACTGATTGATCCCTGAGCTGGAGGAAAATGGCACCTTTCAATTCTTGAACTTCTGATTTTTCTCTTAACCACAGTACATAATGTTACAGAAGTCTGGCATTCAGAAGCTACAACACTTTGAACATAGATCTAGCATCTGTAGATACACTCCACACATACAAATGCCCACAGATACACACAGAGTAGATACTCACATGCAGTATGTCTGTGGAAGGCCACAACAGGCACTGAAACGAGAAAGGAGTCTGTTTTCTAAATCGATGACTGTCTCTCCCACTTTTTCATCTCGGCTCAGTAAGTCATAGTCATAGACGGCGATCTTCAGGTCCTTGTCTTGAGGGAGGAAGCAGGACAGCTCAAACATCCTGGATGAAAAGGGAAGATATACTTTACATTTTTTTGTTACTTTGTTTTCCTACACAAGTTCTGAAAATGCACTATAAATGTGTGTGTGAGATAAAGAAAAACAAAAACAAAAGAAAGAAAACAAATATATTCAAAAAATTCAAATAAGGTGTACATATTGCTGACTCACCTCCCAAACTCTGGATTGAGGGTGTTTGGTTTGTAGTTATCTCTGTCATCCACTGTTTTCCTTCCCAAAGTAATCTTGATGTATGGGTCACACTGACATAACATAAAGGAAGAAAGTGAATGCATCACAGCACCGAATCAATCTGAACTTCAATCTGAAATCTCCTGAAGGTTAGGACACAGCCATGATCAAAATTTCGTGTACTTATTGTTAAACCTGGATGGTTGTTAGATTGTAGCTAAATACATGACTCACCATGCCATTGTTATCTTTAGGCTGCAGGTCAATACAGCGCACCACATAAATCCTGACCAGGCACTCTTGAGGCCCGCTCTCAGGAAGCTCTCTGAACTGGCGCGGTGGAGGGGGAACGCCGGGGTCATCAGACAGAGGATAGATCCTGAATGAGCCCTGTGTACGACAAAACAGTCACAAGTCAGCACCATTAGTCTTCCAACACCTGATCACATTATTCTTTCGGTTGTGATTTTAGACTAAAAGGCTGTAGTCTACATCCCAAATCAAGTTAAAGCAAATAAATAGAATGCTTACCAATTTACCAGTCAGAATGCAGAATTTGAACCCAGACTTTGCAATCTTTATTCTGAGTGACATTAACAACCACATTAACAATACCTACATATGAGCAGTTGGTACCACATTAGGAGAAAATGGTGGATCAGTTTTACTGAGTGTGATGCTCTGTTTCTCTGTACCATGGATGTTAGCATGATACTGCTTGACTTGTTAATGTGTCCTTGAACCAGTGTAACCAAAACAAATTCCTTCACTTTCACTGTACTTGACAAATGAAATCACTCTAATTTTGAATAAAGTTCATACAAATGACCACCAGAGGGTGGACAAAGGCTGGGAACAGCACCTGTGCGATGGCAGCGGCTGCTCACAACATTTTTTCAGGAACATTTTAACTCTGTTTGGCAATTCCTCAACATTTGCCTCCTCACCTTGAACTCTCCCACCACTGTGGGATCGTCTTCCTCGTCTTCACTCTTCCCACGCTGCAGTCTGAAGGTGCTGCAGAAATCTGTCAGGCCCTGGAACTGTGGAACCTCCTCCAGCTCACTGTTATACACCTGTGAAACACAAAACACACACAGGTAGATTTGTAGTTACATAATACATTCAGAATTTTTAGCTTTTAAATCATTTTTCATCAAGAGCCATAAGGGTTATTTAATCAACTGTCAGACACTTTTCTCTTCTTCACCTCTGTGCTATCAATCACCATGGTTTACATCATTGGAGAAAATGATTTTCTACAAATTACATCTGCTGTTTATTTAGTCTTATCTACTGAATAAAGCTATAAATATACATCTCTGTTGCAAATTTTCACACAACTCCCACATTCCTCTTTTCATATTCAGAAAGAACTCCTCCATCTACCCCATCTTTGACCTCCATCGTGAACATCTAAAGAAAAATCTGGATATATACAACTGCAATTACATATCTAATCAACCAAAAGGACTCAGACTTTCTGATAACAGTTCACAACCCTCTGTACTATTACTATTAACCCTAAGTATTATGGTTGATTTTTACACTTTTATAATGCATTTTGAGATAATTAGCTAGCTGTAGCTTGTGAAACCAAACAAACATGACACCTCAGATGCCACAGTATATCTTGTGGTTTGGTAGTGTAAATGTCATCACCTGTAGTGTATCATATCCTTTTTTGAGGTAAGGGCCACACTTGTCCTGCTGTCCAACAGAGGCGTAGAACTTACTCCACCAGTCCACCGCCTCCTCCTCCTGAAAAATGGAAAATAATGATGAACTTTGTATTTTTGGAGATGCTGCCTATCGGTATCTGTGGTAAGAGAAAATATCTCACCTTTTCTGCTTGCAACTGCTGTGTGAGGAATAAACAGAGAGAAATGATCAAGAAAATAATTAGCTGTGAACATTTTCTATTGCTCTGGAGAACTCAGTGTGGCATTACTTACCTCAGTGTTCAGAATGGGTCTTTCCTCAATGTTGATGACAACATCTCCATGGGCGCCTGCTACCATCGCCACTGAGGAGTCCATGGAAAACAGGATAAGGTAAATGCAGTTCTGCAACCAGGATGTGTGTGTATGTGTCAAAGTGTCCATGCATGTGTGTGTATCTGTGTTTAACTATTGATAAACTGTGTATACCTTTAGCAGACATGACCATTTCAGTGTTGATGCGATAAGGGTCACAGCGGAACTCCTCCAGGCAGTCGATGGTACACTGACCCACAACAGGTTTCCGACCAAAGGGTCGGTGGTCAATGATCTTCAGCACTATGGGAGGGGTGTACATCTCCTCTTTGGGCAGGAGCTAGATGAGGAACAAAAGCACATGCAGGCAAATATGGACAATCTAGATATGTAACAATAAAAGGCATTCAGTTATTTGGAATGGGACACTTGTGGGAACTTGCTGAGTTAGTACCACTTTGAGTAGCAGCACAGATCCAGGGAAGTTGGGGTTCTTCTTGAAGTTCTTGATGACAGCGGTTTGAACGATCTCACCACCACATTCCACTATCAAACTGGGGGAAGAGACTGTAGCCAGCTGATATGTCTTCATGTTCCTCAAACCCCAAGTCAAGATCTGAGACCAAACAAGCACATTTACAAAAAAACAGATTATGAGATTACGAGCAGCAAGGTAGGAGATAAGCCTGTTTTGAATGTAACCTCAAAAGACATCTTAGGGTTGGGCTGGTCGTGTCTGATCATGCAATTTGTTTGGAGAGAATTTGTAGCGTCTAGCAGACGAGCTGGTTGGTTGACTGCCATACCTCAATAGCAGTAAGCTGGACGACAGGCCTGATTCCCTGGGGAACCATGTAGAGATTTTCCCCTCGCCTGGGTGGGACCAGGGGCAGATCTCCCTCATTCACCTGGAGGCCAAAGCAGCGGAGTGTCACTTTCTACGTTTCAGATACATTTTATGTAACTCTTACCTTAAGGTTAAAGACTGAAGGCTTAAGGCTTGAGGCTTAAAGCTTAGTTTCAGTGATTGGTATAGATAGATAGATAGATGTACCTACCAGTGATTGTTATCCATTTGTTGCTGTTTGATTAATAATAACAATACACTCTTTGGCAACACAGAGCTTGGATAAAACTAAACCAAAACTAAAAAAGAAAACAAGGTGACCTAGTTTTTCCATAAAACAGGTGGAGCAGGTGAATCTAGTGCAAGTTGTGATCCCTATTTATTTCAAAATTAAACCCACTACAGTCAAAAAGGGGAGATGAGGATTAAGGAGAAGGGTTAATGACAACCAAGACATGGGCTGCACACAAGGCGGTGCAACTCAACAAGGACTTCTGCAAAAACACTGCAAAAATGTAAAAATAAAAATAAAGACAAGTCATTTAGTCTCATTCAGTTTCTGAAACAAGTGAAGCTGCACTGAAAACAAGAGGGATTATCTCATCCTACTGGCAGATTTTTTCAATCGTTTGAAGAAAACAAGATTTTAGGACTGAATGAGACTAAATGGCGTCTTAAAATGGAGTATTTTTTTTGCAGTGTACTGAGTGTATACTGCCATGTCATTAACTTAAGGTCCTATTTACCTTGTCCTTCAGAAGGAGCTCAGCAGCCACAAGCATTTCCCCTGCATTGCGGCCCTTTTTAGTCACTGGAAACCACAGCAGCTTGGGGCTGACATCCACATTGGGGTTCAGCTTCACTATTGGGGGGCATGTGCAGCGACCCATGGGCTCGTCTTTACCCTGTGGTACAAAGTACAGCAGCAGGCGGTAGCACACAGACACTGAGCAAGGCGCAATCATATGCATGGTAAACCACAGCTGCTGCACTTTCAGAAGCATTTTCCATATATAGTACATCTTTGATATTATCAGAAACTTGTCAGCTTTAAGATAGAACAACATACCACTTGATCACTGTCATACAGCTCCAAGACCACATCAGGGGGGTTGCGGGCGATAGTCTGGGGGTCACCATAGATTTCAATGTCATCAAAGATGAGTGTCTGATCCCATGTGGGGTTCAGAGTGGCCCTTATGACTTCTGTTGTCTTACTGACATGTAGGAATGACACATGGGCATAGGGATCTGGAGAGGACCAGGATATGATTGTGAGACAGTGTGTGTGAGAGATGACAATGGGATGTCAATGTAATTTTTAAAATGTACATGACCAACAGATTTCATTTGTTTCTTCAGACCTCGGCCTGAAAGATGGATTGCACTGAGCCATATTTTACTGCTTTATTTTTACCTGAGAAGCTGTCTTTGTCCATGGCACAGAGATTCCTCGCCTGATACATGTACACTCGCAGATGGTACATGTAAGACCCTGAGGGGAGATTACGTTTATCAGCATATCAGAATGTATCACCACTAACAACAATGTAATCTTGCAGGACACCCGATAAACCGCTAATTAGGAACATGCACCCTATTCATCTCCTTTTCCTATAGACGGTATGGTTTAATGTTATCTTCATTAGAAGGAGTCAGAGAGGAAGTAGTGTTAGGAGAGAGACTTTAATCAGTGTCGGGGCCAGGGCATGGATGTGGCATAACTACTGTACTTACGGCTAAAGTGGCAGGAAACGGTGGGCGTGTTGGCACCAAACAGTTTGGCGGCATCCGTTTTACTGGCCTTCTCATCAACATCAACTCCCTGTAGTAGGACAAAGGAAAGGGCAATGGCTTCAGAGAACATTTTTGAGCAAAAGTTTGGGCAGAATGACAGTAAAAATATATTTGATGAAAATTTGAACAAAGACAGCATGTCTTTAAATTGCAGAACAAAAATAGACTTCCTTAATTATATGCCAGTCACAATCACCTGACAGGAAAGGGCAAAATGAAGGAGAATAATAAGAGGATATGACTCAGATGGCATAGCTCTACCCTGTTGCCATGACTACAGACTCAGCCTTTGTAGAATACACAAAGGATTTAAGGCATTTGTAGCCACATTCTTTTGCTATTTTTACACAGAGAACTTAGTTGCAACTCACTAGTGCCCCCTCCAGTCTGAAGATAGCGGAGGCCCCCATCTGGTCTGACGGAGCCATTTTTCTCCTCCAGCGACGGCGGCGGAACGTGTCAGAGGAGCGCTCCTTCCTGTGGAACTTCCAGCCAATCAGTGAGGAGTATTCCCAGCCTTCCCCAGGCTCCCGCCTCTGCGATACAAGGAGAAGAATAGAGTAAGACATAATCTTCCCCGTCTTCTACCTCCTACTCTCCCCTTCTTCTCCATCATTCCCTTCCTCACCTCAGCCGTGGCCTTTTTATCAGATATTTTCCTTCTGGGCCGAATGAGTCTCTTCCTGCGATGGACGTGGTACATTTTCTCTGCTGCAACCCAGGATTTGGGTTTATCATCAGGAGGAATGGTGACTCCATACTCCCAGCCTAGTGCCAAAATACATTAACATATTAGATCCACTGCATTTGAAACATATGCAATATCAACAAACGTTTTAGATTTCATTTTTTTCAGTTTGGACTCCTCACCTCTCTCATCTACAGCCCTGTTGCTGTCAAAGCTCCAGGCGTCCTCCCAGCTCCATCCAGGGGGACACTCAAACTCTTCTGGACTCTGAGCCTTTTCTCCATTCTGCATAACACAGGCGCCATCACTCATTTATACTTAATTGATAAACACATTTGAAGGATTACCTGCTTCAAATTTTTTTTTCATCAAACCGTTTCTCTCCTTTGGGTCCACTAAAATATCACAAGAACAGACAGATATAATGAAAACTACAGAGCACAATATCACACCCAGAGATGATTCAACCTCAGTGACATCTAAGTTTTTTTATGTAACTGCAACAATGAAATACCCCACCTTTTTAGTGCATAATAGTGCAAGGGAATCTGATAACATATAAAGCTAACAAATGAATTGACAGGCTTTTGTCTTGTTATCTACATCCACATATTTCACATAGTGGCTTAAAGGTGAGTCTGTGCCAGAGACCACTGTGTCTTACCACATCTGTGTAGGGCTCTGCAGCAGGCTTCCATTCCCCACCAGGGAAGCGTGTCTCGTTTTGAAAAACTTCATCTGTGAACTCTGTGTGCCCCGCGTCTGCTTCTGTCAGCAGGCTGCAGATAAACACGGCACACAGGTTGGGGAGAACCTTTGTGAGTCACGGGGTAGTTATGTAGGACTACAGCAAACCGGGTAGAACAACTCAGGAAGACGGGCTTTTAAAGCGCTGAAAGTATTTACACGAGCCACAGTGAGAGAATGTAAGCACATCAGGGGCAAGAGGCTCTAGAAGAGGGAAATGACACCTCATATAACCACAACACAGGGGCATGCCAAATTTCTTGTTCATTTCCTCCAATTGTGCTCCTGTTATGTGTACTGTGACTGGCACAAATACTGATTTATGAGATCTGCTGGTCAATATGAGATAGCTCTCATGTATGAATAAGCACTCAGCAGAGGATGTTAGTACTTGAAAATGTGCATGCCCTGAATCACGTACAAATGGGTGAGCTTGTGTGTGACAAAAGTGAATGTGTTTAACTTACCAGCGCTCAGGGTCCACAAACCAGTCTCCCTCCCATTCCCATCCTCGTGGCGGCATAAAGCGCTCTTGTTTTAGTTTCACTTTGCCAGTCACATCAGAGAATTTATGGCGACCGACCAGGCCTGTGGTTCCCCACTTCCCAAAAACCTGGGCCTGATTCTCATACTGCAAAGAGAAAGCAAACGTTTTTGGGGACATTCTTGTAACCAAAGCTTCCAGAATCTATTTGGAGCTCAGCAACGATTCTAAAAAATACAGCCTCAAATACCACAAAAACAGGGAATCTGACATGTAGGGAAATAAAGAATGTAGCTACCATTTCAGCAAATACACTGAAATTCCCCTCTGAGAAGCTGTTGAACTTCTTTTCATTTGCAGAGAGACCCAGCCACATGTTGATCCGCAGGTGAACAGGGATCTTCACGCCTTTGTTTTTGTCCATGGGGTACTGACAAGATGAAAATCAGAAGTACATCATTATGATATTTTACAATTAAATACCTGATTTTTAAAAATTCAAATTTTTTTAAACTGCTTTCATCCTAAAGTGACTTCTTTCATCTTGTGTTATTGAATATTGACAGGTTTTTGACTAATCTCGTACTTTCATGAAGACGGTCTGGGTGCTTCCGCAGTGTTTTCCACAGGCCTGCTCGCTGAATGTGGAGTAGAGGATCTGATGGGCCGGGACCCGGGCATAAGCCACCCGCCTCTCTCCTCTTAACATCCAGATGATCACATCTGGCATGCTGTTCTGAGGCTGATGGAGCAGCAGGGACATAACATCCATCATATTCACTTCTCTGTTTAATTCTCTTTCAGTCACATAACATCATATTTTTTGCCAGCAACCTTGGCTCCACACAGAATAAAGCCAAGCTACATGTAACCATGGAACTGTTTTTGCTCCTGACCTCCTCTGCCAGCTGCTTGAGTCTGTCCAACCATTCTTCAATGTCGCTGACTGTGGCCTTTACATCTGTAGCCTCTTCTTTCATGCGAGTGGCCATCTGTTTGATGTTGGCCACAGCAGCATTGCGAAGTTTATTTTTCTGCATGTCCAGCGCGGTCACGTTTGGCTGGCCCTCCAGAGCTGGAAGCTGGAAACTGTCAAAAGCTTTTGTTGGTGAAAGCATGTTGGATGACTCTCTTTCATGAGAGAACAAGGCACAAAACATACAACAGAATTCTATCCAAGACAGCTACCCCACTACTGTAAGGGCTGGGTGATAAGGACGAATTCAGATACTGTGACAATATTGTAAGGATGACTATTTGTCCTTTTATGAGATATTGAGACACAAGACATTTTTTTTAATAAACAATCATTGGCAATGTGGATATGATGACCAAGGCAGGTTGAGGCAAATAAAAGAACAGCTAGAACAGTCTAATAAGTTTAGAAAATTGCATCAATCAGCCCTACCTGGCATGAATGACCACACTACAGTTTTCTTAGGATAATTTTACAAGATTTTGAAATAGTCACATTAGAGTATGACTCCATATAAGTCACAGAGTTGGTGTAGGATCGTGGTCAGCCCAGGGAGCTTGTTACGCCTGTCTTACCTGTTAAGGTCCTCAATCATGTGGTTGATGAGTTTGAGCCAAATCTCTGCCAGACGTGTCTCAGCCACCTTGGCTAAAATGGCTGTTTTTAAAGAGGTGAGGTGGGACTCCTGGAAGAAATGACAAAAGCAGAAAAGAAGGGGTTAATGTGCAGTGTAGCGGCACATAGGGACATGTTACAAAGCTATAGTGTGGTCAGTGTGTCACTGTGAGCTGTTCTCACCAGTCTCTCAGCAATGAACAGGAGTACATTGACGGCATCTAGGCGGTGGCTGATATCTTCCCAAAACGAAGTGAGGATCACTACAGGCTTAGTGTCAGCCCATGGCAGGTAGTAGTAGTGATTACCTGTGGAAAAATAAACACACTCAGTCAAATAGATCACAAGGTGTGGAGATAAATGACACACTCTGTTGCTGCCAATGCTGTGAATTTGTTGTTGGACTACACCAGTGCTTCGCAGCCTTAAAACGAACCAGTGCTCACTTGCAGTCTCCTGTCACAGGTGTACGCAGAGTGGTTCAACCAAAGAAATATTTGACCTTTTTACATTGTTTTGATTGAATCATTATTCATCCATTTCACCAGAAAAAAAAATACATGAGAAAAAAGTGGAAATAATAGAAATGATTAGAAATTTGCATGGTATAAATGTTTTTCCCCTATCCCATGAATCATCTCATAGCTGCCCAAAATTATGACCTCTTGGGGGTTCGCAACCTCAATATTTAGAACCACAATTTCAATTCCTGTCACCTTCACCATCATATTTCTTTATAAAGTGTCATAATTGTAGTATGGATGGAAACTCATCGTTGCTAACTTCTTCTCCCGTGTTGGTTTTCTCACCGTCAAACACAGCAAAGCTGTACTGGGTGGTGGATGCCAGGGGCTTGCAGGTGGAGTCCAGCTTGTTGCCGTAGTTACCCATGCTCACCTCAAACTGGATTGGCTCACCCGGCTCTTGGAGCATGCAGGCACTGTGGAACACGGCGCAGAGGGAGTACTTCCTCCTCCGCTGGTATTTCTTTTCACAACAAAAAGGGTCACAGTAGAGTAAGGTTAAGGCTCGTTTCTTTCTTTGCCCTTCCTCTAGCAGTTATCTGTGGACTCAGACAATCTCTGCTCTAATCTGTTGAGAGAGTGGAAAGGCTGTGCAATCGTTGCAAGAGAGGGTGTGGAGAGAAGGGAGAAATGGCAATACTTGTCGTTATTATTCTCGAATTTTAGACTTATGGCCAACGTCAATAAGACAGTACGGCAGGGGGACATATAATCCCCACTAGGAAAAAAAAGGAAAAACGACTACTAGAAAAAAAGAAAAAAAAAAACTAAAGGAGGTTCTCTCCACAAGTGTGCGAACAGTGTCTTGTCAGAAAACAATGTGTTGTCAGAAATGAGCATTGATACTATGTGGTGAGTGATGAGAGACCACACACAATAGATACACGGGGAATGGTGAAATACCTCTGGCCACACACACACACACACACATATACTACATATTACAAATTATATAATACATTATATAATACATTTACACATATATAATTCATTTAATATTAATCAATTTAGAAGGGTTTTAACCCATCTATTATATCTTACCTTTGATTATATCTTATTTTTGTTCACGGCTTGCTTAGCTTTACATGCTGATTTGATATCTCATACATTATTGAACCTTTTAAGTTGCATTTATTCCTTGATTATTACATTTATTCTTTGATTAATTTTCATTTACCCTTTTATCATCTTATTTTTTCATTATATTATTATTTTATCATTTTTTATTATTATTGTGATTGTTATCATTTTACTAACTGTCATCTATGCCAGATAGAGGTAACTTATGGAGGAAATACGAGAAAGATCTTTGTACACCATCAACTCTATACTGCTAACAGCCTATTGCATGTGATGAATTTCGTGCATCTGGCACCAGCAATAGAGCTATGCAGTCTGTGCTTGTGGTCAACTGTTTCTGTCACACCCTGTCACCTGCCGCTGAGCTGCAGCTTACCCTGTTGCCTCTACTTCCTTTTCTCAAAAGAACTTAGACCGCAGGCGAAAGCAATCTTACATTTTGATTGTCTTTTGTTAAAACAGGTGAAAGTCGGCTGAAAGAAAAAACTTGATGCCTGGTGTTGGATTTAGATGGAAAGGGGAGCTGACCTTCCTCCAGCCTTATAAGCTGATGCAGGCAGTAAACTCCTGTTCAGACAGAAAAAAAAGAAAGAAAAAAAGGAAAAGAGACGCACACCAGAGATCTAGAGTTTGTGAGCTGCTGATGTCAACCAGTTTCCAAATTTAGGGACAGAAAAAATATAAGATATACATGTGATTACACTTAGGGGTCTAAATCCTGATACGGCTCTTGAGACGGAGACACCGGGGCAGGTGCGGGGGCTCGCGCGGCTACGTCCCCATTAGGCCAGTGGTTAGAATCATATTAGAGGGCCCTTCCTTCACCCCTCTCCCCTTCCCGTGTTAGCAGACCTCAGGGCTCATACGTCGCCTCAAGTCAAGGATGAGGCCAGTGAGCGAGGGCTATCACGTAAGGGCCCATGGTAGCGACCAGACACCAGGCAGAAAAAATGGCCGCATCTTTCCTTGAGGGCTACGGGCCCACCAGCATAGTCCATTAATCTGTGAGCACTACGAGCAGCAAAAGTCAGTGAACACGCCGTCGCCGCTGGGACAGCCTCAGGTTGGACACTCCTGAGGGTAGCCCAGTTTAAGAGGAAAATAGGTTTTTCCTCCTGCCCCGTAAATTCCCTTTCCCCGAATCAAATATTATTAGAGTCTGAAATTATGTCAGAGGAGAGGAAGCAGTGTTTGGTGTGATATGTGTGATATGGTGTGATAGGGGAGAGGAATAGACCTGGTCTTCCCAGTCTATACCTGTGCCACCAGGATGTCATCACTGGAGATCTCATCCACGTTCTTATCAACTTTTCCCTCCAGCTGAGTGGACAGCTCAATCAGGACCCTCCCCCTGTACGCTACCCCTTCACCCTGCAAGAAACCAAATAATAACCCATCATATGAAGATAAAGTATATAAATAATGACACAAGCCACCACTGCTTGAAGGGCAATCTTACTTTGCCAAAGTTGAGTTCCTCATATGGGTCGGGCAGGCCGGTGAACTCTCTGGGACTTCCATAGAAGTTGACATAGCAAGGCCCAAAGGCTGGGAGAAAACCAACCTCCGACTCTGCAGTGCTTACTGTAACACATACACACACATGCTCACTCCATTTAAAATTCACTTGTAAATTATTAGCTAGGGTTATAAAATAATGTGTCTGAGTATGGATACACATGAAGAAGCAGGGCTAGGTGGGAAAAACAAGCAAGATGAGTACACATTCATGTCCACATGTAGATTTTTAGTTACTTATTTGTACAGTACAGGCTGACCAAATATAAATAGTGACTGTGCAGCTTCTCACAATGTTATCTAGGTTGTTTTTTTGCATATTTGACAGGCACCACTGAAACTGCTAAAAACAACCATCACACAGCTGAGGCTTTGTTCATCTATATGAAACAAGACATTGTGGTTACATGCAAATGGACATTTCTTACGTTCAGATGACCGCGTGTTGCAGTTTTCAGCAGGTGTGTCTGTTTCAAACAGAAAAAAGCAAACACAGTAAATTAAATTAGACTGAATGTAATTTTGGAATACTGAGTGATATCAATCCATTATAAATAACATCATTACCTTCAATCTCACCCCCAGAAGAAGCAATTTTGTTCAGATTCAAAAATGTTGTTCCAATGGCATCATTCTTGGTTAGACGATCCCTGCCAAGAGTAAAATGTCACGTCAAACTTTGGTCTTCACATATACAGCTGTCCACTATATAAGTAGGCTTGAGATCTTACCAGTCATAAACGGTCAGCTTGATGCGTTCACACATGGAGGGGAACTACAGAAAAGGAGAAAGGTGTGCGTTAATTGAAGTGTTTAAGTGTTTCTCATTGTTGAAAGAAGTCCATAAAGTTTTATCTCAGCACGCAGCCCTCATACCTTGACTTGGAGACTGACGATTTGGTTCCACTCTGGATTCGCATTTTTCTCTATAATTTTGGTGCACAGCTAAAATAAGGACCAAATCACTTTGAATTAATGACATCCACGGGTGTGAGCACACAATAACAACATAGGAATCAGTTTTGCCCTTGTTGTACCCAACATAAAATACCTTTTTTCCAGCAAAACTGATCTCCAAAAATGGATCCACCAAGTTTTTCTTATCTCCGTCACCTCCAAAAACTTGTTTTACCGTTTGAACAAAGGCATCATCCACTGCAATGCAAGATGACTTAGATGTAGACGTTGTAGAAGTTTCTCAAGGGGATTCATTTGAAAAAGACTGACAGGTGTATAGGAACACATAGGCTGCTTACTCTGTGGCATATCCTCGGCACGGTAGACTTTGAGGTTCAGAGTGGCCCATCGCAATGTGATACCAGCTGGTACCAAAAGGTTACTCTCGATGTCATCCTGCTCCTCATTTGCCTCCCTCCTCTCAGACTGCATATAGAGGAGAAGAGAAGGGAGAGAAGAGAAGAGAAGAGAAACACAGACTGTCATGTTTTTTGTTCCTACACTGATCTGTACTGTGTATCAAAAAGAGAAGACTTGTGTCTAACATATGCAAGGATGAACTCGTACCGGTGGCTCATCCCCAGTTCCCACAATAATCATGCTGACTTTCAGGTAGCCCCTGGCCCCTGAGCTGGAGTCATCAGGATCGCTCAGCAGAAGCCATTTCCTCATTACAGCATGGCCTGGAGATGGCATAATATAAACACCAACATATATTTGTGCACACAATAAAGTCGCTGATGTAAAATAAAATTGAAAAAGATGTTCAATTTTGCACATAGAGTAAGCATTTTAAGTGGAAAGACTGACCAGGTTCATCGTAGATATAGCCAACATCCAGCTGGGTGAGCAAGAAGAAAATGTAATATTACTGGAACAGAACCGAAATCTGTCAGCCTGCTGGGGGTAAGTGCTATAAATTCAGCTACATAAAATCCACACTAGAGAGCGATTAATCTCAATTTTTCCATAAATAAATAAATTTGAGATAAGTACCCACACTTGAATATACATACCTTGAACTCCCCCATTAGGCTATCTGCTCTGAGGGAGAAGGAGTCATAAACCTGCATGGGGAGAGGAGAAAGATAAGAGCGGTGTCAACAAAAAATAGCATGAAGACTTTCAGAGATAAGGGATCCCCCCTTTCTCTTTTAAAAATAGTCTGTTGAAGATATACAAGTGACTACACAGATTGAGACAGAGTGCGTTAAAAGAATAGGAATAATCTGTACTCACCCGAAGGGAAATGTACTCATCAAACAACTCTGAGGGGAGCATGTTGACATTGTAGAAGAACATCTGGGGGACAGGGAAAAAAATCACAACTAAGCAAATGTGTAATTCTGTAGTCAAAGTATGCATGTTTATGCCAGACTTCAATAAAAACACTTTTTTTCAATGCTTAGGACAAACATCATAGGACTTACAACTGATTAAGCTGAGATGTTTATGCTTTGGCATGGATTGAGATAAAGGGAAACGCAGATGAGAAGAGAACATCAGGAAGTTAGTGAAACTGGTGGAAACTGGTAGAGCTGAGAGCAACAAGCAAAGACAGAAGACAAGAGGAATTTAAAAAAGACAAGCAAGATAAAAGGCATCATAACAGAAGTAATTGATACCTAATACATTTCTTGGTAGAGTAGCGAATGTCTATGCAGCTGTGATTGCACTCATTACCTCATCAAAGAAAGGGTTGTTTCCTCTCCTAACTCTGGTCCTGTGGGTTTGTCCACATACGTTCACTTTGACCACGGGCTTGACGTTGTTGCCAGGCAGCTGGCGCCCCTCAATAACTCGAACACGTATCTGGACATTGCAAGCAACAGTGAGGCAGCTGAACAAGCAGTGTGACGGTTCATCAGGCTTGCTAATGAGAAAGCACCATGACTAATGAGAATGTATTCAGTCTTGGATGAAGCCCATTGGAATACATCTCTGGACCTTTTATGGGAGCACAAACATGCCTGTAATATGATCCTTGAGAAAATAACAGGTGAAGCTGTTTGTCTTTATGCCAGACCAAATTGCTTGATTTTTGCAATCCTCTAATATGAAAGAATAAAAACAATTTCTAAATCACTTCTGATTGACTTCCCATCCATCAGAACCATGGTGACAGGCAAGGTTCAAAGCTGTATGTCTCTCTGTGATTCACATGAGAAGACATGGCTGTCATTTTTGTCATACACAGTATGGATTTCCCCCTAACTTGGCATGTGTGATTATCAAAAACAGGAGTGCACTCTGACATAAACCCAAGGCCTTGTAAATGTTATGCACAATACCTGGAAGTCCTGAGGCTTGTTGGCCAAGGCTCTGTGCCTCTTGCGGCTGAGACGGATGGGCTTCTGCCTTGGCTTCCCAGGCTGGCTTGGTGTGGTGGGAGCTCCTGGACTTCCTACCTGACCCCCGCCCTCCAAGTCCTCCTCTCCCTCTTCTGCCTCCTCACTGCCAGCTGTGATGTAAAACCACAATAATCTCCACATTACTGTTACACAATACGAAACATACTCTACTGGCTTCCGTTCACTTTTAAGCTGCAATAAATATTGGTGGCTGTCATTTGAAGCAGCTCTTTAGTAGGCTGTAATATATTGTCTTTAATTGATTGCATAAGCCTATTCATTGCAAAAAGTACGTGCTCATTTCTCAATTTGATTTGCATCCATCATTTCAAGACAGTAAACAACCTCCCACTGGAAAAACAACACATTCATCTTGGAACAATGTCTTGTATCTACAAACCTCTTGACAGCATCAAAAATGACTTAACATAGACGTGATAAAACAATGCCTTTATATTTCAAAGGAAAAAGCATTTCGTCACCGTTATTTCTTGGTAGCTCACCTGCATCTCCATGAGACATGTCTCCATCAGGCTGATCATTTAAGTTGGGAGTGCTGCTGGCAGGTGGCTCATACCCAATGAGCAAATTGATGGTTGCCTAAGTAAAACCCATTTTATAATTATCCTTTTATCTAAATATATAACACAAAATGATGTGTAAGAGGTTTCAAATATAGGCCCCTGAAGGGTGACACAGATCCTGATATTTTTGGAGTGAAGCTATTAATAACCAATATTTTGTAGCAATATATAGTATCTTTAAATTTGCCTATCATAACAAACAGTAGTAACAAACGAACAATCACAGGAATAACTTATTCTTGGCTGCATGGCAAAGCCTTTGAAATGGCACTAACATTAATTCTCCTTTGAAGCCCAAGATGTTAAAAGTGGCTGATATGTGATCCTGTCAGTATAAACCACATGTGTAATTTTTTTAAGCATGTGGAAGCCGCCTAGAATAGTGACAGTAACTGCAGGTATTCACCCCAATTGCTTGCTGCTTCTCATTGACCAACGGCACATTCTTGGAGGGGAGGGACCTTGTTTGACCACTGGCCAAGTCTCTCAAGAAAATTTTCGCTGAGCCGATGAACCTGAGAAGCAATCAGATGATTGTCCTTTTAGTGAATATGCACATGCATTTAGTCATAAATCAAGATTCAATGCATTTAGGGAGAAATAAGCAACTTTGTCTGAAACAGTGTCAAGGATGAATATAAAAAAGTAATCACTGGAAGGATGCTGTAGTCACAGAGCACATCATGCTCTGTGACTAGCCTGAAACTTTACTCATCCCACATGAGTGAGCACAACCTGTGATAAAGCACACAGTGTCTATGATTATATATTGATCTGGTCAGCTCTCTGTTAGTTCTGTTTATTGTTCTTCTGATATCATAGCCATCAACAGTGTCCACTTCCCAGTTTCACTTCTTCACTTCTTATGACAAAATGAGCAACAAAACCTACATAGTGACTCTGCTTACCAAACAGAAGTCATGTAGCAACACTGATTAATAACCACAAGGGATTGCATTACACATTCTTTCCTAAATGTCCAAATTAGTTTGAATCCCAGTTAGAAATCAATACATTTACTAAAAAGGTTCCAAATCATACAAAGCCTTAATTTGAATTAACAGATTCACTGTGGTTACTGGATGGATTCCAATACCACATGACAGTATGCTAGTGATAAGACATAATTCTGTCTGGGACTCGGATAAATATTTAGATCTGAAAAAAGTTGTCTTAATGACAAACATCCGCTTTGCCTGTCTTATTTTGGCAATAGACCCATGTGAGAGTAGCCGGAGCCTATTTCTAGAGAACAAATGTCATACATTGCTATGCAACGAGGACCCTTGAGTTCCACAGGCAGCCTCATAAAATGATGAAAGGGTGCACAAGAAAAAGCAGAACTATGGAAACAATTAACATCGGCCACAGGCATGTGCTGGGCGTTGTGTGCCCTGTTGAGGGGTGGACAGAGGAGGAAGCTAAAGAAATCAGTGCACAAAGAAACGCAAGAGCATGCACAATCATGCTCAATTACTCATGCTTATGCTCAGGTTTTGTCTCTGTCTCTTTCTCAACACAAATCGAGCTTTAAAAACCCTGGGCTGGCAAGTTCTTCTGGTGCAGATCTTCTTGGACAGCTGTGAAGGATCACACTAACAGGAAATTCCTAGTGTGACAATTTACTGTTCCAGCCGTTGAAGACCACATTTGGTTTGCATGACACTCTCGTCGATGCAAGTGTGATTCATCCAACTGTTTATGTTTTGTTCCTTGGCGAAATCAGTTCTCTTAATTTTGTTTATGTCCTCACCAGGCTGGTCCACCCAAATATACTAACATTGCACAGTTACAGAGAAAAATCCATCCTAAATTCATACTACTCTCATGACTGGGGGTCGCTTTGTCTAGGTTAATATATGAGTATGAATAAGCCTCTCCTAAAGCTGGAAAAAAGAAACCCAAAACTTTAGCCTGTGATGTCATCAAGCAATGTATTTGGAGCTGCTCCACTGACAGTGAAAATGACACCACCTTTTTAGCCACAGTGACACGTAACAGTGTATTTTCCATAACTTCCACACTACTTCTGCATTGAAATAGAGCTAATTTGGGTGTAAAACCTCAAACAAAAATCTCTCGTCCCGAGAAGACCAGAAGCCAACGCTGCCAGCTGAGCAGCTCCAGACAATTTCTCTCGATGGGGTCACAGATTAGATGTTAGGCTCTCTGAGTCACATTCCTTCTCAAGATTGCAGAAGTGGGTGAGAGTTGTTCATAAATGTTAACTGGAATGAATCATAGGGATACCGTTTGAGGCTGGATTTCCATTTAAGTTAGATTTTCTCTTCAGTATGCTCCTGCTGGTTCCTCTGTTTATTAAGTACATATGTA
>OMKZ01015946.1:25753-37494 GCA_900302535.1 Neoniphon sammara | reverse complement strand
GGGGGTGGGTGGTGTTAGGATTATGTGCATGCACTGGGCGGGGAGTGCTTGCAAACAGTAAAGTAGCTACCATTTAAAATGAGTAATGCTACTTCTTCAAATAAAGTCCAATGGCTTTTTGGGGGTATCTTACTTCTCACAAATACAGATTTATTTTACTATAAACTTTGAAAGACTCATGCTTATAATCTATCATATACTATTGATTCTTGTATCCAAAACTAAGGCAACATAGTGTATTTCAAATAAAAAAATGTCTGAGAATGTTAACATGTAAACAAAAGCATTAGCAGATAGTGTTTGAACTGGAGCTGCAACACTGTAATTACTGAATGAGAATTTAATGTCATGTGGCGTTAATATGATCTGATGGCCTGTGGAGCCATGATTGCTTCCACTAGTGTCTTAGAGATGAACTATGCATGCACATGGAGACTTGAATCATCCAGAGATGCTCAGGATCTGAGATCTTGCATTCTGCCTGGCTGCCAGAGGGCTGAAGAATTTGCACCCCTATTATGTAAAGCTCGTCACAGATATGTCAGATATGTCAGCTGGGGAGAACCGGGGCCACTAATATTCAGCGTGGACAGTGATGGGAATTCATCTGCATTATACTGTCTCAAACCAAAGTTTTATACAGACACTAATCTCCCAAAATGGTTGAAATGATGGGAGTTAAATGTCCAGCACACACCACAAAGTGATTTATAACTTGACCTCGAGCCCAACAAAAGCATATGGTCACAATATAACCTGGAAAAGTCAGTAAATTTCCAAATACAGTTTCCAGGCCTTGGAATAGTCATGGAAATCTGACTAAAGCAGCATCAACTCTATTAAAGATTGATTGAGCATTAAAAACAGTAACAGATGGTGGAACCTTTGTGGTGCTGCTTTAGAATTTCTATTGTGTGTGTGTGTGTGTGTGTGTGTGTGTGTGTGTGCGTGTGTGTGTGCGTGTGTGTGTGTGTGTGTTTATGCATCAGTTTGTCTCAGGCTGGTGAGGAAAGTTGAAAATAGCTCTGCAAGGTTACTATCCATTGTGTGGTTTAATCTAGGACTAGTATTAAAAAAACTTACGGGAAACAAACAAAAACACTTTTCTAAGTGTATATCTGTCATTTGTTGTAGAGACGCTCATATAAAGTACTTGAAATATAAAGCGTCTCACATCATATGCAGTCTTAAAACACACCTTTGGCATCTCTAAAAATAGTTTCTGTAGGGCATGGAAATCAAGCTAAAATTTAAGAAGTCATGGAAAAGTCATTGAAAACCACTGGCAAAAAAAGTGCATGAACCCTGGTTGTTCCACACCCACGTTCAACAGCTCACTTACATGTGACGTGTGTGTACCAGCAAACTGATGGCGTGTGGCTGCAGTCCCACCTGCATGTGGTCATGTGATTTGTTTAAAAATGATTTCAAACTTCCAGAGACAACATCAATATAATAGTAAAGTAAAAGAATGTGAATGTGAGTGATTTTGTGTGTAGTGGCGTTTAATCTTAATGGTCTGCTTTCCAACACTTGAGAACCATCTCTGCCCAAGTTAACAATGTGAGTGTCATGACTCAGAACGCCTACTTGCTCCTCGTAACAAAAGTGTGGATAACTGCTTTTTCTGCCAATGTGTTACAGAGCCAAGCTTTCTCTTTTTCCACAGACACCGTGGCACTAATAATTTTTACTGTGCCAGTCATGTATGTGCCCATCCCTGCCCCTGGCTCCCACTTCCTGTGTTGTGATCACACTTGTCAGCCCACGCCCTCTAGCAACGTGCCAGTGTATCATCCCAGACCGGCCCTGAACGAGTGATTTCACACTAAACCTGACTGCAACTTAATTGTCCACTACAAGCTTCTGGTGTCAGAATTTGTATGAATTTGGTCGCTCTTTTCATACAGTTGCCATCTCTGCAGTAAAGCCTTTAGTAACTATGTAAAAGCTAGAGGGAATTTTACGCCTCAAGGTAGGAAGCACACTGTTAGCCCCACCTTCACGTGTTTTGCCTGAGGCTGAGGAAACCAGCATCTGGAAAAGCCACCACAGGGGTTGAAGAAGCAGATGGCAAAAGCAGAAAAATCTGCAAAAAAATAAAAAACAGGTTTTTGAATTGGTCTTGTCTGTCACAGCTTTGCTGTTCTTCCCTTTTTTACTGCCTTCGACATTGTTGCATTTGTTACGACCTCTTGGTGCTGTGACCTTGGCGCTGTAAAAATGGCTAGTTGGTACTGCTAGCATTCCTTAATCCACTTGGTTACATATTGACTGTTGTTTGGTTTCTGTGGTTACTATCTACCAAAACCTGCTGCTATTGCAAAGAAAGGATTCAGTCAGACACTTTGGTCATATTATTCCTCCATTTATGCCCTAATTTGCTGCACCATATATTAATGAGTATGGTGGGTATTCGCAAAGACCTCACAATATAATATATATCATGATCCATGGTCACAATATGATTTGTATCACAATACATTGCAGTACACTACAGAATTAACTTAAAATGTATAAACAGAGCTGGTTAGACTAGTAAAATATTCAACAGGATAAATCGAGTGACAAACTTACTCAAAACATTTAGTTCAAAATTCCCATTTCAATTTATTAGATCAGAATTAGCACAAAGCATTTACTTAATAAGATATGAAAAGATATGAAAAAATGAAATAAATTAAGTATATAAATGATACACAAGTATACAAGGGGGTAGATAATCGATACTGCAAAAACTAAAAATAAAATAAATACTTTTTTGTTTGTCTCACACAAGTAATTTCTCCCTTGGAAACACTGAAACTTTTAGATTTATGTTACATGCAAAGACATTACATTAGATGCAAATATTCACATTTATTCATTTATTTGTTTATTTTCCATTTTATTACAGTAATGCCTCTTACCTCTAAATACACCTTTTATGTACTCTAATGTGAAACGTAACACTAATATGTTTTGTTGTTAAGCAACTTTCCAACTTTCCAGTCAACAGTCCACACAGAAACACAAGGTCAGTTCACTGACAGAAAACCTTTTACCAAAGAAAATGACTGGTCATCATTTTGCATCTTAATGACTGCAATTTTGTTATCTAAGGCACAGGATGGTTGTTCTAATGTAAATATGGCTAATAAATGTGAAAATAATTTAGAAGTCTACCACTTTGTTGTGACTATTCCATTAGTTTTGCTGCAGAGTTTTAAAGTAGTTGGGGAATTTGGGTACACTTTACATCTCCATGTTTTCCATATCTTGTTTATTTTGTATTGAGTCTTTAACCTGTTAGAGCTCGGCAAGTCACCGGTGTTATTTTACAAATTACTGAATTTTAAACATTTTTTTTCCATTTTTAGTTTAGTTTATTTGACACCAATCCTAAACAAATTGGTAGGTGTTTAAGTGGTTAAATATGCTCAAAATGTTCAAGACATGGTGACCAGGCCTCAGTATTGCTGCAGGAAGTAAAAAAACTGCTTCATGTTTGATTATTATACATACCTAGCTATGATAAATGCAGGCTGTTCAACAAATGTTCTCATGGTTTATAATCATTGATAAGAGTCTTTGTGTCACATGTGATGTCTTTGATTGAAACAAGTGCTTACAAAGAGGAGGATAAAATTACCACAACAAAATGGCTGTAAAGTGAAGATATCGCAAAAAAACAGGAATAGAATTAATTTACTTTACAGAAGCCTGAAACCTGCTGTACAAAAGCAATTTATCAACATCTGTCAATCCCACCACTGACCAGGTCTAACTGCTGTTGAAAGTGACCCAGGCATTAACAGATTGTTTATTGAGCAACTAATCTATTCCCCTCCTCCACGCTTAAGGCCAGAGAAGGAAGGGAAACTTGATCAATCTCCCATCATGGAGTTGAGTCTTTTAACTACACATACAGTGTGCAATGGACTCCATCTAGCAGATGTTTAACATGTGTGTAGGAGTGTTCCAAAAGGTCTTCATTAATCAATCACATTAACATGTGTGGGGGTTTGGTGACATTGAAACAACCCAGGATATGCTGCTCACAGTATGAGGTACTTAAACCAATTCTCTTTGAAGTTCTATTCTGGGTTTGAGTTTCTGTCTTATCTGTGAATGAAATATTAACCTCCAGACCGTTGGCTAAGTGTTTCATAAATATTGCATGGTGTGGAAGAAGTAATTGGTTCCACCATCTATAATGGCTGTCACCCTGGCCTACAGGAGAGTGAGTGGCTGTGCAGTAGACAGTGGTATGGCTCATAATGGAATTTTACATATCTCCACTGCATTTCACATTATGTTTTCAAGAAAAAAAATGCTGGTTCTTTTCCAAAGTGCTATATATCTATTTAAGGGAAAAATATGCCTTTAAGGACTTTATATATTACCTAAATACCACAACTTCTTTTCAATCTTTTATCAGTCACGGCATGAATGTGTTAATATTTTAAACACATTCTGAAATCAAACTGATTCCATCAATATATAAAAAAGGTAATTTTACAGAAAAATAATTGACATATCATGAACAACAGTCACAGACATCATCCGCATGTTCCCTTGGCTTTGCACTGAGTGTAAACAAGTAAATTACAGTGTAGCTGTTATGGGTGGATGCTGTGTAAACATTGCCACCCTTTGCTGCCAGAAGACTGGTTCACTGTGTAATTGTTAATGGGCACCTTAGTGAGGGTGGGGGTGAGGGTGGAGCGAGGGTAAGGGAAGTGTGCAATATGCCTTTTTTTTCATATGTTAACTTGCTGTGTCACAATGGGTCTGTGTTATTTTAGGTAAACTATGTGGTTACGTGCTGTGAGCCAAATAGCATCCTTTCGCATGAGTACCTCTCCTGTATCTCACACTGTCTCATGTGTTGCTGTTAATGTTCACTGCCTCATCCATGAAACTGATAATAACCTACACCACAGATACAACTCAAAATCAAATTATGTTACCCTAATCTTAATGTTAATTTGTGTTACCTGCAGCTCCGTTAGCCTTGCACACCACACACAGCAACCCCCAATATATGCAGACTCTCCTGTTAAAGCTAGCTAACACAATTCCATGACACCAGAATACAGTTCACCTCACATTACACAATGTGATGTGACAACCCAGAACAAAACAACTGTGACTAACACAGAAGTCTCCAACAAAGTATTTACTCTGCATTCAGTTGGTGTTGGATTTATCAGGTAACATCATAGCCAACAAGTTTCCCACGCATCACAAGTCGGCCATTTTCATGCTTATGCTTGACATTAGCATTATGAGTCATGCTAACTGCCTAGCTATCGGGAATCTTGGCTATTTCTGGGGTTATTAATGTAAATGCCACAGGAATGCAGTAACACTGTACCCTCTAAAAAATTTTACATTTTTAAATATTTTACAAAATGTGTAAATGGCTATGGATGTCAGCTGTATAGTTTAAAAGTGAAAGCTTAGTAGACGTTTATGTCTTCCTCCCTGGACAATTGACAAGAGTGCACCATAAAAACTAGTTAGCATCTTTGCTCACTGTGTTCACTCACTGGAATGACATCTGCCAAACTTTGATACAGTATCTCAGCCAGAAATATTTAATATGATGATAACTGCATGAACATTATGCCTAATCAATCTGACCAGGCTAGTTACAGGTTCGGAGTAGTGTTGTGTATGTGAATCTTTTGCAACTTTGTGCTGTAAATAGGTTGAATATGACGCAAACTTTACAGATGCACTCAAAGACATTCTTGGGAGTGCACAGGGTGACGCTGGGAGAGCCAAGTGGTGTTGCAACAGTTTCCACTACATGTGGAAGCTGCCTTGGTTACCGTGATAATATTGTTTTTATGATACTTACATAATTAATTTAAGCTATTTGATGATGTCAAATAAAATATGCATTAAAAAATTTGCCATGACACCTCCACATCGCTTTATCAGACTCAGGCCAGGATACTCCAGAGGCAGGTAAGTGCTTTCAATTGTAAAATAGTTCTACATTTAGACTCTCAGGTTACAATGTGGGAACCAAAGGAGATAGTGGTAAAAGGTAATTTCTTTTCTTGAACAGATGATGACAACGCAACCCTTTTTAATATTGGACAAAGTTGCTGAGAGAATGGGGGTGAACTCCAACCCCTAATTGATTCTACTGAGTCTGAATCACCCATTTTGGGCTTTGTATTTCAAAAATATGTTTGAAGTTGGGTGTGAGAAATGGCATGTCAAATTTGTCTCATGGACAGAAGAGCAGCACAAAGAAACATGAGCACTGTTGTGATGTTAGGCTGACATTGCTTTCTCTTTACTGTAGATTATCAAACAGGCATCAACATAACAGCCTTGGGACGTCATGTTCAAACTCTGCACGGCTCTGCAGTTTTGCAACCTACAGATGAAGGCCTGAACTTTTGGATGGAGGGATTATAGAGCTGGGCTCAAATTTCTGGAAGAGACTCATCGGTGTCAAGCCGTCCGCTGTTGAGAGCCGGCGTAAGAGCTCATCCTTCTGTGGAGAATTTGGATCCACATCCAGTTCTGTCTTTTATCTTCCCGCTTGCAGATGCCTCAGTCAACGTGAGGATGGCTATCAGGGACTTGCCTCCAATACAATTTGCAGTCTCAGTTCCAGGCTTTGCATATATGTATGAATGTGTGTATGCATGTGAACTTCTGCTGCAAATGCCAGCACATGCACACAGCCGGCAGTAGTGAAAATATTGCGCTACTGTTTCACAATGTGGCTCATGTTTGTGTTCAGCTGCACAGTGAAAGGTAAACCTGATTGACCACTAGATAGCAATAATGACACATGCTGCAGATTAATATTAAATTCAAGATGACAGAGGAAAAACAGCTGCGGCAGGTTTATTGTTATAATCTGGATCTGTAAAGACTACGTTGATGAAAAATATATATTTGAGGGGCTCAGTGTGATGAAAGCCCTATAAAATCTGGTTACAGCGCCTGTATTCTCTAAATCCATTTAGACATTTCTCCTCTTCTCTGCAGATAGAGTGAAATAGATTTGATGTGACTGCCGGTCCGAGATATGGGGACAATGCTTTATCAATCAATTCACTGCTAAACGCTATACGGAAAATTCTATCTGTGTGCATGACCTTGAGGTCAGACATCTAATAAACAACTCACTGGCCTTTCCCTTTCAGCACGCCGGTCTATCCCGTTTCTGCCGTGCCATTCTTTTTCCGTTGCATCTTACTTCCTTGATGTGTGCAGCACAGTGTCAGTTCAACCTGACCCTTGGGACTGGGGAATCAGTACATGTTCCTGTCTAGCTCTCAGTATACTGTAATATCACATTTAAGCTCATATTATAAATTTCACTGCAAAGCTTCAATAGCACAAGCAAAATCAAATGAAAATGATGTGTTACTCCGCGTATTTGTTTTGTTTGTTTATTTGTTTGCTTTGGCTTGAAAGTGTGGTAGCTCAAACCACAAAATCCTTTTCCCCACAACTTGAGTCCTATAGGGTTTGAATGAGTGGATGTGGTGTAAGCGGCTTCCCACTCGCAGTGCCAGTGCAAGGCTTCGCTCCGGGGCAAAGCCTTTCTTGCTTTTTCACATGACAGAAGACGCCTTGACAGATATTTATCATTTGAGTAAGAATCTGCTTGAGATTTCCAAGAACTCACTGCAGCTTCCTGAAGTGCAGACAGGAGTTTTGGAGTGTAAAAGTTACAGTACGTCTGACATTTTGGTCAAAATGTCTTATCTATATATATGTCACACATTATGCTCCTCATATGTAGGTGAGGTCAGATTTTTGAAACTTGATAGAAATTAATTAAAGTTTACTATCACTTTTAATATCCTCACTCTGTGAAACTTTAATAAGCCAAAACCTGACATATATAAGGTATTACGATCTCGTAAAGTGATTGCATAATGAATTAATTCATAGTATTTTCAGCATTTTTATGAATTCATCTGTTACATCATTAAATTCATATCTTTATTTATTAGTGTAATTGCAAAAATGTGTTAGAATGATGACTGCTGCAATCGATGTCTGTTGCTATTCATGTCTAACAAACTGACCTGATCTAAGTGAGAACATAAACAAAGCAGACTGATCAAATTAGCAATCAGCTCAACAATCCATTCAGTTTTAGGCTCCACATAATCATAATAAATTTCCATTTGGTAAATTAAAGCAAAACAACCTAAAATGTTCCATGCCATGAATCCAATGAAAATAGGTTTCACAGTCAATTTAGTCATGATCTAAGGACGAAGAAAGAAAGAGAGAAAAAAAGAAAAATAATTTCAATGAATTACAGTATGATATAAAGTAAGTGTGTATTAATTATTGCTCCTCTAGTGTCATTTGATGTCACATTTGCTATAGATCCCCTTTTCCGTATTTGAAAAGCTATTAAAGGAACTATTCAAGGTTTAAATCAAAATGAAGTTATTAGGAAGGTAATGAAAGTACAGAATCTGAACAGAATTAGAATTGGTTCCAGCTATAATTTCCAGCTTTTCTGTGCGGGATATAAAATCTTGAGTGCTTTACATGTCAAATTGAAAAAAAAAATCAACTTGGTCAGAGAGATATTCATAACACAAGACCCAGTGTGGCCAATTTTAGACTGCTTCATTTCCGATGCATGACAGGCATAAGCATATTTTCAGCGCAGCTACAGAAAAATGAAAACAACTGCCAAAAGAACAAACACACAAACAAACAAAAAAATCCTATTCTTGTGGCATTTCAGAACATGTTTTGAGCGCAACACACTAAAAATTACTACACCAGAGGATTAGTTCATATATAATGGTGAATAATGTATGCATTTTCACATCTGTGTACATTGTGGTGTGCTGTTCAGAGTAGAAATAAGCATTTTCAGCCTACCTGCCAAGCAATTCAAGAGCCACAATGGAAGTTAGGTAATTCATGTGACTTTGTGTCACCTCAATACATCATAATGTTGTGCGCTGGTAATCAGTCAATCCAAGCAACCTTGAATGCAGATGAAACCTGACCATTCTGAATTCACACTAGATTAAAGTTTAAGCAGTTTTCCATTGCTTTTAAAGCCTAGACAGAAGCCCTGTGCTGCACTGTCCAGCACGTTTGATCCAAAATTCATCATGCAAGCAATTCTCTATCTGCATGATCACGGTCGAACCATCATGCTAGTGCTGTAAGAGTGCTGATTGAAAGAGACTCCAACCTCATGCTTATGTAATGAGCAAGTGGTGCATGTTCTGCTGATTAATAACCTGCCACATAGAGCTGTTGGGGATAATAATTGATTAATTTCCCCTGACTGTCACATATCCAACCGCTCTTCCCACCACCTCCAGCCTTCCTGTCGTCACCAAGGAGACGGGCCATAGGAGTGTGATAGCAGGCCAAATCCCACCTTCTCACAGGCCTCACGTTTCCCATTTCATAGATATTAGAGATAGATAGGAAATCCAATTGAAATGTTATCTTTCATCTGTGTGATGACACTTCAGGTGTTACTTGCATGTTATCCGTGCTGTTTGCTGTCAGAATGAATACATACACTATGATATACATTGAATCTATTAATTTAAATGAAGCGTGGCAGTTGCATAGCGTTGCCAAGTCTCAAGCGTCTACCATGGGAATCACACTTTAGAGCTTCTGTCTCACAGGCTAGACCAGCATAAAATTCAAGTTTCTATTCATATCATATATGTTCCACACTGCATATATATTTTACTTAACCATTGTTCTAAGCATTCCATATTGTTTCAATTACTGAATGCCTCCCATGTGGCCAGATGAGATGGGTAATCCATCACAGTGAACATCTTGCCCTAATCTGTTTGTCCAAGTTACTTCATCTTTTGTAAATGTTGATCTGAAAAGTCTGCAGGTCTGCTTGTGCATTCATATGCTACTGGGAACATTGGACATCTCAGATTTCTACATTTGCGGCAAAATACCATTGCATTTGTGTTCTGTCTTGTCAGAAAATCAAACCCAGAAGTCAAATGATATGCACACATGAATGTTTTGAGAATGATGATGTGGATTTGGCTGCTTCTTTCTTTTGAAAAATAATGATAGCGATTCTGGCTACCAAATAGGAAATTAATATTTTCAAGATGGAAGTGCTGGATGTTGGAGCTTCCCAACAGCAGGTGAAGGCACCAGCAGACCTGCAGTCTTTTCAGATCATCGTGCCAACAGTTAAGTGATTTGGACAGAAATAAATAGGGACAGGTGTTCACTGTGATGGATTTTATATCTCAAGCAAGGTTCAAGTCTCGGCAAGTTGATTTTCATACAGTGACAAAATGAATGAAAGTGGATGGCTGCCTGGGAAGTAGTTAAAAAGCACAAAAAAATCTAAACAAGTTTGGGAAAAGGTTGGTAGTCATGTAAACCGTGCCTCCAGTGAAGTCCATGGGGCAAAACATAAATAGAACCTTGTGAGGGCATCTTGAAGATATCAGACATATAAAATACATATAAAAACATATTTAAAGACATATTTGCAGGAAGTGTTACCCATCTTGTGCTTTCATTCCCTTAATAAACAGCTTCCCTGAGTGAAATGAAACTGGAGCACACTGTTCACCATGTGCAAATGAAGCAAACAGCACACTTGAAAGCAAACCACTTCCCAAGGAGGTGTTTGCATAATTCTAGACCAAGAGGTTTCTAAGTTCATATGAAGTGCGCACATATACATAAAAATCAGTGCACTCACTTAATGGCTTGAGTTCATTCAGTAAATATCTATAATTAACAAGAGCTCTATACCTTCTGACTTCAGAGCCCACAAGCAGCTACAGACGGTGTGCATAACTTCAGGTAAACATAACTTTGGCGTAGCATTTCTTGTTTTCATGTTGTAAATAATGCCAGTGTAAATGGGTGAAATTGCCCTATTTTTGTGCTTGGAGAAGTAAACATGATTCTCCCCTGATTCTGATTTTGTTATACTCAGGAATGCTGTCCCCTCCTCTCTCATCCCTTCAAATAATCAAAGAAGTCAATCAATAAACCAGTCTCACAAGTCAGTGTGTTTTTTGATTACTATTCATTGCTCAAATGATAATGGGTCTGCATAAGATATTATGCCTTGTAACTCCTCACAACAGCGACATCCTGAAAGGAATGAGTTCTGAGGAAATCTCTAGGTGTGAAAAGTAAATGGACTGTGCCTTCATCGCAGCTGAAATGATCCAGAAAAAGATATAAAATAATCCTCAAACAAATGCGACTACTTAATATCAAGAGAACAGTAGTTTGAAGCTGCTGAAGCTTGTCTGTTGGAAAAGCGTGGAACATTATGATTTACCAGCCATACTGCAGGCTGCCTCAGACTCACAAAGATACTGTACACCAAAGTGTAGAAACTTTAGACAAATAATGTGACAGTCAGATATTAATTTATGATTATATTTATTTGCTGCAGACTGTTAGATTAGTACTCATGAAGCATCATGAATACATCTGAATAAAATCTTTGTCTGTCCACATACTTAAATGGGGAATCACGTACAAAAAGGAGTTGATATGACAGTGCCTGGTAAACTTTAAACTAGGCAAAATTCTAAAAAAGTATATCCATCTTATCAGCCAAAATCACAAACTGGGGGTGCAATTAAGAACAGCATCCAATCCTCCCAAATACAGATGCCACAATATTTCCCCACTTGCCCAAATATAATTTTGGTGTTGGAAAACAACATGATTGTCGATTTTCCATCTTCTTTTTTTTTTTTTTTTTTTTT
>OMKZ01015946.1:0-25733 GCA_900302535.1 Neoniphon sammara | reverse complement strand
AATTTTTTTTTGTTTTTTTTTCTTTTTTTTTTTTTTTTTTTTTTTTTAGCTTCAGCGCTCTCATGCAACATCACATGGTTCATTTGTCTGGCCGACTTAGCTAATGATAGACAGATGCTTGATCCAATCACCTGCTACGTATTTCTGTAAACGCCTGTTGCTGCTGAAATCAGAGTATGGATGTGCCAGGATATAATGACAGTTGTCTGCCCACAGGAAGTAACAAACAAACATATTTAGAGTGATATATAAAATGTCTCCTAATCAGCAATGGGCCAGCCCAGAGAAATCTGGACTCACCAACATTAGGTAGGTTCTTTGGTATTGTTCAGTATGGAGCAATCACAGACTGGTCAGATTGGTAAACATGAACACGCTGTATGTATGCACTTGATCAGTGTCTTGCTACAGGATGTCATATTTATGGGTACTGAAGTTAAAAATTTTCACTTACCTTTAGCTACCATTTGGGGCCTCCAACACCAGCTTTAAGATCAGAATCATTCTTCCAGTATCATTTTATAACTGAGGCAGTAAGAATGTGGTACCACTGTGTTAGTATCCAAAAGAGAAGAACAAGATCTGCCTCTGGAGCTGTAGCAATTGTTAAGAGGTGGCATAATGCTTTGGAAAAAAGACAGGCCAAAGGCTAAGTTACTGCCATTTTCCTCCAAGCACAAAAAGCATCAACTACTTTTGATGTGTTTTAGGAGTCAAAGTTCACACACTGCAAAAACTATCCATCTTAACGTGTCATTTAGTGTCATATTCAGTGCTGAAATTCTTAAAACAAGTCAAAAAATCTGCCAGTGGGATGACATAATCCCAATAAAGTGTCATATTCTTGATTCTAGTGAGCTCATCTGCCTTATCCTGCCTTGTTTCAACATATTTATTATATTTGTTCCCAGAAAACCTGAAATAAGTGAAGCTACATTGGAAACAAGTGGGATTATCTCATCCCACCAGCATTTTATGGAGATTTTTTTTCAGTGTGATTAAGTATGTATTTTTAACAATATCCAAATATTATACCCATAAATCACATTAAATAATATATCCCTCCACTTTAGGACCAACAGTGCTTTTTGGCAAGACAGGAGATGAACTTTGAAGTCAGTTTTCTCAGTTTTCTTAACTTCTCTTTTGCCTTGTAGGACAGGTGGTGCTTGTGCACATACAGTGTGCTTATTGCATGACTGTAGTTCAACTTTACTTTAATTGCCCTTTGATGTCCATATGTTAGCATTTGATCAAGAATGCTAGTTCTTTTGTAAGATGTTGATAAAAGCTAATGCACTGAGATCTGAGAGGAAAATAGGGAAGACCCCTTCACGGAGGTGCTGCTCATTAAAATCTACCTTCCAGGATTGAAAGTCTTATTGATGTTTTGCTTTCCATGCTGAACACAGCATACAAATGGGGAATGTGCATAGGAAGTGCTTAAGCTGATGTCTGAGTCTTATGTACCAAATGTTTACCTTTTCTTTGAAGGTCAGAGGCTGCTGCAGTGGCAGCTGAGTGATCACAAACTACTGTACGCAGTTAGAAGTGTCTTCACAGATCAAAGTTCTTTACATTTGAAGAAAATCTCAAAGCACGACCTAGTTTAACACACCGAACACTGGTTGTGATCCATAGGTAGTAAAGTGAAAATGATTTGCTGCTCCTACTAGTGGGAGCAGTGATCCAACATTTCAAGACACAAGCAATGGGATGCTATATGTTGCGTCATTTTGCAGCAAACTCCAGACCTGTATATCAGAAGCTTTCTCTGACACAAAATTACAGCGGAGGGGAGCTCTGATTATAAATGAAAGAATGGTTTACTTTGCAAAAACAAGGCCCGAACGTCTATGATTTATTGTATATTTTATTTGCACAGTGAGGTGGAGAAAATGAATATGCATGCATATATTTTTCTGCTAAGGCTCTTGTATGATTGAACTGTAAGTCTGCTGTTCTTGCTGTTCTTGAACCAAAAAAGATAATTGGACATACCAAGAAAAGCTCGATGGTGGTGAGAGCCAAACAGAATGTAATCACTCAAGGGTACAAAAAGGTTTGTGTACTTACACTACATTACTACTTGCATAACAAATCCACATATTTTAACTATTATGATATAAAAACCTTGTAAAGAGAACATCTATGTAATTTAGGGACAACATGCATAAACTTTCCACCAAAAACTCCTCAGCTCTAAGCAATTGATGCCATCCTCAGTACTTTAGTGGATATAATTAGCAGTAACTTATTATTGAATAGCATAGCTGGAAACGTACTTAAGCTTTTAAAGATTTTCTCACTGCTAATGTATGTGAGATAATGTATGTGAGAAGTGAGTGGTAAACACGGACAAATGAGTACAGAGTGGAGCAGTTCATTAGATTATGCATGCTTGGATGTGTTCATGTTCAGACATCTGTACATTTGTATGACATCACAAATTGTGCAAAGCACTCCCTCTCATTTTTGATAATCTTACCCAGGGCATGGGAAAACCATGTTTGATGTAGTGGCATTCCCCTAAAGTCCAGGTTAGGATTTGCTTATCTACATATTTTGTTGGACATGTCTTAATAAGCAGAAATCTCCATCCCAAGGGCACATCTTGCTGGAGAGTGCTTACCTCAGTACTGATGTTAGTGTGCAAGGAGAGGGAAAAGTGCATGAGACAAGAGTTAATGCAAGGCGTACATGAGGGCTGGAATCATGCATTGAATCCACATGTAAACATTACCTAGCTTTTAACACAGAGATGTCACTGTGCTGCACTTCAAATCCAATGTTTGACTCAAAACTTTGCGGTAAACAAACAGCAAATCGACACAGTGGCTGGGCGGCGAAGTGTACATCATGTGGCTCCATTTGAAACCTACCGTTAGAAACATCCTTGGTCTATAATTCTCTTATTGCAGTTCTTTGCAGTCCAACTGAAGCCATTTTAGGACATTATGCACAGCAGATTTCCTGCAAAAATTTGAATTTCTGGACGTCAGCCTTTCAGCACGTAACCTAGAGTGTATCCAGCTCCATGCTAACCTTTCAGGCAGTGTCAATAGTTCTTTGCACAAAAGTGTTTTGTGTCTATGCACATGGGTGTTGGCAATTACCAGGGTGGTGAATCACACAGGACATCTGCATTTTCACCCAGTGAAGAGTTTTTTTTTTTTTTTTGCTTCACTGCCCCCGAATAGCTTGACAGATTTGTGAATCGTGGCCCCTAATATTAGTACATTGTCTTTGACAGAATGGCAATTGGTTAAAGAGCCTTGAGGAACAGTGAAACCACAGCCTTGCTCTTGGAACACCCTAGAGAACAAGCTCATGCACTTGGTTAGACATTAAATAGAAAGTTTTATGGATACTTAGCTCTGAACATTAAGCTTAGGAACATTTTTCAAATTCTTTAAATTGCATCCTGACAATCTCTTACTGTATTTCAGAAAATATTTCATTGTATCTTTTGAGAAGTTCATTGAAATAAAAATCTTTTTTGTATGCGCTTCAATTAATAATTTATTCGACTGGACCTTCACAAGCTGAAACTTCACTAATTCTGTCATAAAATACGGCAACATTGATGGCACCACTTGTTTTTAAAAGGCTATGATTTCACAAATCAATTTTTTTTGGATATCTGTAATTGCAACAATTCCTCTGAAATTCTCCCACACCCTCTCTCTCTCTCGAGCCATTCATAATCCTGAATGCCAGGTTCATTGTGGGATGAAGGATTGTCCATTTTTAATACCACAAGCGCTCAAGTACATAGCACAAGTACTCAAGGAGAGCACAAGTGCCCCAAGTTGTTGCATACCCCCCAATGTAAAAAGAGAATTTAATTAGGTGCTTAAATATTCAATCACCGCTCTCATTACTTAAACCAAGTGGCTCTCTGTATGGATTTGACAGGGAGCCAGGGCAGAAAGTGCATGCCTGGTAGCTGGAGATAGCAGTGAGTATCTGCCATGCCTTCAACCAAGACACCAGTTTCCCTGAGGAGAGAAAGCATATGCTAGAAAGACGGGCACGCTCGTCTAATAAACTATAAATTCAGCATTCAGCAGAAGGGCCTCCTTGTTAATGGTACAGAAAGTGAAGTCAAAGATGTTGCACCTACATCCTGAAGTTGTTTCATCACCCCTGCTCTGTCAAATTTTCTGGGAGTCAAGTTTCTCTTTTATCATGTTTTGTCCTTCAACAAATCTATTTTGTGTAATTTCTGGGTGACTGATGCTGAAGACATCAAAGTCCTTAAAGTTTCCTGAAATAACAGAGATTGTCAGAACTCATTCAGGAACCCAGAAATCAGTTCTTTCACCTACCTTAGGCCCCGTTTGCAGGATGTGCTGTGTATGCTAAGGAAGCCTTTTTTTTTTGTTAAACAAAACTCTGAGACAACAGCAAGAACTCACCAACTGAGCAGGAGGGCCATATTTGTTCTTGGAACACCTGAAAAAGTTTGTTTTTTGCATACTACTTCCATTCAGTTTCTCAGCTTGGGAAAAGAAACATTTTCATCAGATTTTAACATCAAATATTGATTTGAGAAGAGAACAGATATGTTATGGTCACCTGCCCTTCTTCAGGCACTGAAAAACACAAAGATAGGAACAAAACGCAACATCCCCTTTTTGAATTAAAGTGTGCATTATTTACAAAGAGCGTGCTGTATTATTCTCATTGGTGGCGAAACAAAGTCATTACAAGGGTTGATGTCTGTCTACCCAAGTGTAATCTATTGCTGACAATATTGAAGGATTTGCAGCAACATACCATAACATATTGCAGGCTATATCACTAGAACTCCCATGACAGCCCCTTGTATGCTAAGAAATGCCTTCTGACCTCTTTCTGTAATAAATTAAATGGCTGAGCACCCCCTGCCTCGGCACTGCGTGGCAAGGTCATATTTTCTTATATTTTACTGAGCTTAGAGGTACATTTAGAATGAAATCAACCCAAACCCCACAGCCAGTCATTTATAAGCTGATGCTTTACCTCTCTTCCTCTCTGCCTTTGCCGTCTGCGTCTTTGCATTTCGATAGGGTATAATTTTCAGGATAGAACATAGTGATCCATCCCTACCGGGCCAATTTTGAAGAACAACAGCCTACCATGAATACCTCCTCGGAATCAAACAAGCTCACACATCTTGTCAAGTATGTGCAGTCTGTCAATATGTAGATTAAAAGTTGTTTTCCTTCTTCCAAATTTCACCCCTGCTTATGTGCATCAAATCTCTGAAATGTAAGACCTTTTCTGGGGCTGTTAGCATTTTGAAGAAAGTGTCTATTATGCAATGTGTTTACGCTCAGGGGGCTTCTCCCCGTATCCTCTGAGTTTTCATTAGCTCGCAGGCAGCCAGAAGAATATGAGAATGGACTGAACAGTGGATTCTTCTCACTCAGATTTGTGGCTTCTCAATGGCCAGAAGCTTATTTTTTTTTCCTAGAGAAGCTGAGCTGATATTTCCATTTTGTTTCAGCAAAGTGTCTAGTGCACTGTGGCGAAGCAAGTGACAATGTTGGGAACACTTTTGAATCAGAGGCCCAGAAGTAATCTTGATCCTCTCATTAACTTAATTAAATTTGATTAATAAACATAATTTGTTTATCACACACACACACACACACACACACACACACACACATTCCCTCAAGAAAATATTAAATGATGCTCTATATTTACTCTGCACAAAACAGCATTATCTAATTTTCTGAAGTTAAAGGCTAACCATAGATTTGTATGTTTTTCAGTCCATGACCACTGAGGTGAAAGCACATCCTTTGTCAGGTAAATAATATTATATAAGAATATAAGTCTTATAATCCTAAGAAATCACCATGAGTCCCTAAGTTTGTTCTCTCTTATTAAACGGCGAAGCCCTTACTGCAGTGTGGCTCCCAATACACATTTTATGGCTGTAAAACATTTGTTTATATATGGGTTTAGAGGAAACAGAGCTATTTTTTGAGTTACAATCAATGTTTGGGGTTGCTATTAGAAACAAGATTAGGTAAGGCTAGTTGAAGCCGGACCACCACTGTGGCTTGAAACAATGAATCTGAACATTTTCTGCTAAAACAACCCTTGTTTTTAAAAAAAAAAAAAAAAAAAAACCTCAAGATGTGTATTTCAAATATACATGATACATTGTGTAAATAAGACAGCCTCGGAGTCACTTTAAGGTTTATTTTTTTCATTTTGACATAGACTAGTGGACTCCTGTAGACTTCAAGTTTTATGCTAAGCTAACAAGAAATGCTCCCCAGAGTAACCGAAGCAGTGGACGTACAGAGGTGAAAATGGTATTGAACATCTTGTCTCAGTCTGGGTAAGTTGGAAAAAGGGTAATTTGCCCAAAATGTTGCAATATTCCTGACTCTGCCTTCAGTGCGCCCCCATTAGCTAACTAGCTAGCCTGCTACAAAATAAACAACGATAGCTCGAGATAGTAAACTGTAATAAGGTTGCGGTATATACTGCTATTGAATACACTGTAAATTCTGTCATTCATAACTGAATATTTTCATAGAGAATATTTCCAACATCCAATGACTTGAGTGTTGGTTAAGATGAGGTGAATAGTGCCACAGATTTTCAGCAATAAAGAGATTAAAAAGGCTGAAGACTGTCATGCAATTTAGTAACAATCTCTTAAATCAATAACTTCAACGTGATTATTACAATTGGATGTTGCCTTACATTGCTGTGATTGCAGCAACACATTGCTTTGTAAACCGTTACCGCCAACGTTTGGTATCACAGACTCAGTTCCAAAAATCTTAAAATCTACATGCAAGGAAATGTTTTCAAGGGCATACAGGCATGTGGATCCAAATACAACTCAGATATTAAGATAAATAAATTAATAAATAAATAGAGATTGCATCTTAAAGACAGGATCATGTTTCTGATTAGCCATTGTGTGTAGGTGGCCATGACTAAGTGAGACAACACACACACCTCTAGTCCCCAGTGCACACACTGCTCAGAGCAATGAGAAAAATTGCTGAGAGATTTGTTTCTGTTCCCAGAGGCTATTTGGTGGTGAGGGAATTGTTTGTCACATGCTGCTTCTTGATAGCAGAATGGTATTAATTATGCCACCTTTGGCCCTGCATTTACTTACCATTCATGTTGCTGGAGTTGAGAGTTTTGCTTTTGCCTCATTATGAGCTGTTATAAAATGTATGAATATTTTTATAGCCCATTTATCATGAAATATGTATTATATGCCATGGATGATCTGAAATAATCCTCTATGTTCAGTTACTTTATTGCTTCAATTAAACTTTTACTCAATCTGTAAAATATTCAAATATGTGATCTGAGACTTTTCAATCTTGGATGTATAACTCTTTATACCTCAATCATATTCTTCAAATATCTCTTCAGTACTATCCCTGGAATTGGTGTTGTTGCTGTCTGTGTTCAATCTCAAAGACTGTGTGTGTGTGTGTGTGTGTGTGTGTGTGTGTGTGTGTGTGTGTGTGTGTACTTGCATGCTAATGAGATCCACAAAATCAGTTCAGCCAAAGTTTACGCTAATGCAGCACAACAGTAGAGGTTTCTTATTGGGTGACAAAATTAGATCACTGAAGTCTTGCAGTCTCTCCTCTGATGCCTAACTGCACTGATTTGAATCAATCCTCTGAACAAAACCTGCCAAACATAAGTTACCAAACATAGTTATTATGACTATTAAGACTATAAAGATTAATGTCTACAGTAGCTTATACTACATGAATGAAGCTATCTGTGTTGATATAACATTAGCTTATTTAATCCAAAACATCTCACCTTCAAGGGTCTGTGACCAAATGTGACTGAACAGATATTTAATCAGAAAAGTTACAAGCTGGAATAATGCTAACCACTGTCACCTCTTAAAGCTGCTCTAGGCAATATATTTATGTGAAAACACCTATTTTACTTTTAATGCCTTAGTTTTCCTTTAATTTTTTGTATGACAGTGTCACATGCATATGCTGGCTGCAATGTTTTGTTGATGTTACACTTTGAGTGAAATATTCAAACTCTAGATGCCATTATTTATGTCAGCAATATTACATCAAATAGAAAATACTCAGATGTCTTGTGCATCATTTTAAACACATTTCCCTGTAATTCAGCAGGACATATTTGGCATCTTTAAAACATCTGGATCTCCATTAGAATTTAAAATAAAGGTCTGTGTGTTTGAACAAAGCTCAGCCGTGCAACATTTACAAACCCACTGACGAGTTCAAAAGGGTTGCAGTAATTTTAGGTGTTCAGTGTGGCAAGAATTTTTAATGGTGCTCAAGAAATGACAAATGAAAACTTAAGAGTGAAACACCTCTTTATATGTGAGAGAAATTCAGTGATTGTCACACCTTGACTTGTTACCATTTAAAATCACAGTGTTGCTATGGGGATTAATAATTGTCAATCTGTCTGACAAAAGTCCAGCAGACGAATGAAAAAAAAAATCGTAATCTCATTACAGACTGACTGTAAGTTTCAGCAGTGGAGCAGAAAGTGAAATCTTAATGCTCCTGAGGTTCCATGGCCTACCTCCATTCTAGAGGTGAGGCATATATAGCATGCAGAGCGAATATAACCGCTGCTCTTTTCCTCTGCTCACAAAAGAGGATTTTGCAGTGTCATTCTACATCAAGGATTCTTGTCTTGACGACTGTGGTTGAAAAGCTGGCACGTGTTGATACATGAAATGCCTGTATTAGCATTTCCATAACCCCGTACCAATGTACAGTAATAACATGTAGATAACATTCACTTAGAAATCCATCTGAGCTCCCTTTTCAGCATAATATATCATGGCACAGAGGCTAGCAGGTTGTCATCGTACTGTCATGTTGGAAGAAATTTTATGCTGAGTATAAATTATCCAGAAGAGTGACATTGGTTATAGATTTAATAGGGCAGAAGGCAAGAAGTATGGTGACTGATTAAAATTAAATGCCTTGTGTTTAATTTTGAATGATAGACCAAATTCAGACTTTGTGTATGAAGTACTTTATAACATCAGCTCTAGGAGAATTTATAATCCATTTCCATTAACCATTAAGGAAAACCTTTTCATTTTGATTTCGTGCACATTTTAGATAAAATGTTAATATCGTTTGCAAAGATTATGGTATTGTTTTTCACTATACTTTATAAATCAATCAAAGTTTTGAAATGTTATCATCAAGGGTATTTTAAATAAAAAGGGCTTTTAATTAGGTTTGTTTAGAGTCACAACTGTTGAGTACTTTCAAATCAACTACTGTGATACAGTGTGAAAATGAAAGTTTTGAAAAGCCATTCTATATGCCACTAAAAGAAACATGAACATCCCTGCCATTTACACAACAGTAAACATGCAGACGATAATCTTTGACCAAGGAGCTTATGCCGACGTAGCAATTCTCCACCAGCAGAGTCTGCAAGTTGCTGTTAGTTTTGTTCAAGGAAACAGAAAAGTTTCCATTACCACCATGTATTTAACTGAGTTCTTCATCCCCCAGCAGTCCACATGACTTCTCCACTCCAACGAGCAGCCAATCCTCCGTCCCCACCAAAAGCCGCTCACTGACCATGGGCAGCAGAGCATTCTTCTCCTGAACAATTTCCCCTATCATCCAATGTATGCTTCCAGCTTCTACTTCTTTTAAATCTGGCTCTAAGCCACAATGTTATCCACTGGCCTTCCAGTCCATGAATTTATAAGGAAAGCCATTTTCACATTTTTTTTATGTTTTACTTTTTCCTGTTTAAAAGTTTGAGATTTTTAAACAAAATGTGAAATGCAAATAATTCTGTAAAATATTCTTCAGATTCTGGTATTCAGTAGTACTATCAGTTCCAAATGATGGATTTGCACAGTAGCTACAGCAGTTTTGTTTGGTCTATTCTAATCTATTCTAGTCTATTCTGTAAAGGAAAATTCCACCCTAAAACACATCAACACTTCTTATAGAAACAGAGATTGGTGACTTGTTGCGTTTCTGGTGCTACTTTGTTGTTTTAGGGTGTAATTCCATTTTTATGCAAAGAGCAGCAACAACTATAATGGAACCTAATGGAGGAAAAAAGTGAGGTCTCCCTCCTCTGTGCTGGATTTCTCCCTGTGTGTTTGTTTCTGCAAATTGATGACATTCTTGCTCTTTAAATTTAGGAGCTGACATAGAAACCTGAACATTTCAGTTTTAGATTACTAGATTTTTCCCCGATTAAATGCCATTTTAGCTATACTAAGAATCTCCACTAGTTTCAAAATGCAACATTAAACAATAAAATGCCACCAGTAATGCAATGTCAATGACCAAACCAAGGTGTTTAGAATGTTCTTCTACAACAGGCCCAATGTATACCTGCCCTTGTCCTCAGCATTTGCCAGTGTTCACTGATGCAGCAGTCATGCATGCCAGGCGAAAAACTGAAAATGTCCCCATTCTCATGGTAATACCACCAGGGCAGGCCTCTGTCTCGGCCTGGAAAAACGTCTGCAGGGTGTTGCCCCGGTGAGGCTTTACGTGACAGAATCTAATTCTCAGCACATCAATCAGAGGGGCACGGGAGGGGGCCCACTGTGCAAGTGGGCAGTCATCAAGGTAGAGCCATTAGCCGAGGAAGTCTGATTTTCTCTCTCTCTTTGTCCTCAAGGCCCTTCCTCACCCTGACACTTGACTTCTGTGTGGGTCAGAGTTCACCTCTGTGAAATGTGTGCCAATGGAGGGCGAGCGGCTCACGGGAATTTGTGTCATTGTATTTCCAGTGCTGATCTTTACTGTGAGCTGTACAGGCAGCGGCTGTGGATGTCCCAGAGTTGTGATAATTTTATTAAATTTCCTTTCTATTTGTAGCTTGAGTTTTGAAGTCTATCTGGAGTTAATGTTGGAAAGATACGTGCTTATCAGATATGAATGTCTGCCATCAGAGCTCTTCCACATATTTCTACCGCCAGGAATGTCACCCCAAAAAAGTCAAACATTTAGATGATTCCCTAAGCATTCTTTGTGTTACAGTAGATGACTCTCTTTCTCATACACTCACACACACACAAACACACACTGCTAAGCCATCCCACCTCTTTTTATCTGTACTGAAAAGACATTATGAGCATTCTGATTTTACTGGCAATGAAAATTTGTCTAATGAATTATTGCTTGGCGGTGAAACAGAAAAAAAATAAAATAAAAAACAAAACAAAACAAAAAAAACAAAAAACAAATCAGCCTTATATCCACATCTTGTCAAATTTTATGCAACAAGAAATACTTGGTGCTAATTGGGCAAAAGTAAACAGATATGCACTGTGAGGGCAAGGGTGTGGGTCTGGGGTTAGCCGTGTCAATCCCTGAGTTTTCTTGTTGCATTAAAAACAGGCTTTGACATGGTTTGGGTCACAAAAAGCAGGACCAAATTTGGAGAGAGATTCACAGGGTTCATCGTTGTTTGTATCATCATTATGTATACCAAGAAAGCTTGAGCAAATTCTCAGAAGAAAGGGAAACTTAGAGCCACAAATTTTAACTTTGACAACTAGGCTTGGTGCTTCTCTAGCTGCTGTTGCCCTGTATCTTTTTTTCTATTATTATGAGAAAATATCTTAATTGTATTTAAATTCCTAGGTTTTAAGTAGATTATTTATTCACTTCGCAAATTGGCAGGTCTTTATCATTCTAGAGAGAGACATGGTTTCTAGCTTGCTTGTAGCAGTAAAACAATTTTGCAAGAGACCATCACTGCTGAACAGTGGCATGTTTCCATAGAAAAGATGGATAAATGGTTCTGATTTTTTTTTTAATCTTTGGAAACTGTCCATGGTATAAACAAGGTAATAGCCTCTGAGGTGTTATGTTGTCAACAAAATAATGCTCTCCTCGGAAGCACAGAGCCCCCTGATGCCTCCGTGTCAAGCATTACTGCAGCTTTCAGACACCTTGGAGGATATTATCCTCTGCATACCACACCAGAAGTGGAAAACAAGTGTTATAACTCGATCTGAACACGGTTACCTCAAAACCTAAAAAAAAAGGCAAGGCGCTAAAAAATTTCCATACTGATAAGGCTTTGAATGAAAAGAAAAAACTAAAAAAAAAAAAAAAAATCTGAACAAGAAACACAAATTAATTTCACAGCAAACCTGATTCACTGCTGCCTTAGTTTTCAGAGTAAAATCACCATCACTTGTTTTCCTCTATTAGCTCAGAGTAAACAATGCTGTTCAACCTCCAGCCTCCTTTGTGTTTCGGAGCTGTAAAGACGGTAAAAACAGAGGAGGATGGTTTTATAACAATGATAAATGTGCATCCTGACTTGTAATGAGATGTGGTGGGTGCGGCAAAATTGGGAGGGGAAACAAACCGAGCTTCTGGAAATCGGTTTCCCACAGCATAAAGGCCTTCAAATGAATACAGATCAGAGGTTGAAATAGATCCGACAGGTGTCTAGAGAAGCCGGCGATGCCACCTTTCCACCTGTTGGAGCCTGTACATCTATAAAACAGTATTTACCACAAGAAAATGATTGAAATGGTTGAAAATCATGATGTTGGAGCAATTAGAGCATTGTGAACCTCAGACATCCAAGATCCAGGGAGCTCAGTGATGTTTTATTCATCATGACAACATCTGAAAGGATAAATTATAAATGACCAAAATTGATTCTTGGTGAAAAGTATTAAATCCAATGTAAATACTGAAGCCTGTTACCAGACTTATGATAGTGCCCTCAAAGTGAAAGTAAAGAGAAGCTGTAAAGTCACAGAGCACATGGGGAGGAATCAATATTTGAGGAAATAACAGTCAAACTCCCAAAGAGTATATTTACCCTCATGCAACCTGACATCTGTTGTGCTAACAGCCACAGAGTGACTTACTCACCCACATACCCCCATGTTCAACTTCAAATGGAACCAATTACTTGACTGTTTGCTTTCTAGTGTACAAAGTGGTATAAGACAGCAGTTCTTACCTCCATTTTTCCTTTCTGCTGTCATAACAGAGTACTTGAAATGGCTGTTATTCCATGGGAGACATTTAATTAAACCTAAACATGACTCCCAGGAGGATACAGTGTGTCTTCCTTTTGTTGTATTCCACCATTAAGCAGTGGCAAACACAGAGTATTGGAGGCTCTGGGATGGTCTTGAAGTTGGTCGGAGGCCATGTAATATCCCCTATAAAACTAAAAGTGGTATAAGAGGCAAATATATATCTCAGAGTTAGCATCTCCCTCAAATAAAAAGACTTTACAGATCACTTATTTTCTAAACCCAGACCTCCAGTGCAAGCTTTGTTGTTGTTTGGCCCTCATTAAAGACTCAGTACCTAGTCCAGCTCAACCACATGCTCACTTGTGCATGTGGCTCCGATGCAATGGAGGAATCGGAATTCGCGATCCGGCTTCCTTCTCTGTTATTCTGTACAGTAAGCTAAGCTAAAGTAACTAAGTTTGTTTGGGGAGGGGAAGCGAGCGTCCACAGCAGCCGTGCACAGTGTGTGTGCACAAGACGTGATTGGTACTGAGGTATAGCCACGCCTCCTTGAGGTGATTGGTTGTTTGATTTGCACCAAACGTATTTTAATGAGGTTACAGGCCCAGAAGCAGCCCTGAAGACCATATTTTTTTTTCTCAGTGCACTTGGTTTGGATCATACCCACTGTGTATAATGGTGAGTTGTCAGATTCGTGAAGAAAAACAGTTACCTACAGAATGTTTAATGGGGAAAATAGACCTCAGGCTGTTATTCTTGTATTTTGCAATAGCAAAGGTGTGTTGAATACTTTATGTTCCTGCTCCCTTGATGGTTTTAAAGATAAGCCAGTTCTTTGTCTATGGTCATTCTATCACTATCACAAAGCAGTAGACTTAGCATCAACAAATTCTTTTTTTATTTTTAAGGTTATAGACAAAATGACCAACAACACCTTATTATGCCCTCATTTATCATAGCTCATAATTGTGGTCAAACACCTGAAATATTTTTGGGGATGTTTGCCCTTTATATTCAGTCTCTGCAAGCACACATCTGATCAAAAGCCTTGTAATTAATCATTTGAAGCAGATAAACCTAATGACTATCAATGCCAGGTAGACAACAGGTTAGAGCACACACAGATGTGATAATGGATATTACCAGTGTCATTTAGAGTTACAGCCCATTTACTGCTGTCTCCATCTAATTTACATTTCCCAAATCATTTTGCAGGGCCTACTGTATGTTATTAGATGCTTAATATTTTGGCTGTTTTGTTTTAATCATTTTTAAAATAAAAACTTTATGGTGTCAAATCTAGCTTGAAATTAAGTGCTGTCCTGACTAACAAAGGCGCCCTAAATAAAAAGTCATAGATGTGACAATAACTTCTGTAAGGCGACATGTTTTTGAGAGATTATTTCTTAGAGGAGACTTCCATTTCCTCCTGTGGGTGTGAGGTGATTGACAGTAAGCAGGGTGTAACATAATGCGCCCACTGATATGAAAGCACTCAACTTGGGCACAGCAAAAATAACGATAAAACAGAGAAACTTTGACAAAATGGAATTAAGGCTCGATGTTTACTGTGATGGATTATCTAGCTCTGTCAATTTTCAAGTCTGTGGAAGTAGTTTTTCATGCTGTTCAAAAATGAATGTTGGCATATACCTCCTTCTGAAGGCAGGAAAATGAGCCCTGATCTCTCCAAATACATTGGCTGTGCAGACTGTAACAGAAAGGAGCAACCTAGTCAATTGACACAAACTAAAACAAAACATAAATAGCTGAAGAAGAAGAAGAATTACAATAACAGTATTATCATTTAAGTAAGTTTAGTCAGAATAACAACTGTTTTGTACTTTGAAAAGCAGATAAATCCAACCATTAGGTAAACAGGAGGACCTTCGCTCTGGAAGATAACACATCCACCCAGAGAGAAATGCATTGTGGGATCAAGGTGTTTTATTACTGTACATGAAATGATTGCATGATTGCTTGACTGCATGAAAATTTTGTGGTTTTGCTTTTTTAATTTCTCTTCTTCCTCCTCTTCTTCTTCTTCTTCTTCTTCTTCTTCTTCTTCTTCTCCCAAACCACATCAAACACTGGGCATTTAAAAGGCCCTACATTTGTTTTGAATTAACATTTCCTCCAAACTATGTAAACATTCCCTTGCCTTGCATAATGTCTCAGTAACTGCACTGCAGAATCAGAATGATCATGTGCGTTGATGTCTTACTTTCAGCTTGATAATTACATGGTAATCTAGTTCTGTTTGGGTTGCTCTTGTCTAATTAAGGGGCCTTATTGACTCCTGTCTCGCTACATATTTTCCGTTGACAATGTTTGTTTATGCTCATCCATATTAAGAGGAATCATATGCATGTCACCAGCCATGATCCCAAAAGATCAATATTTTATGCAAAATCAGGAATTAAAATTCCAATCTTTCCAGCAGCCCGAGACATTTCTCTGTTGTGAATAAAGCTGAACTGTATTGTATTATTCAATTGTGCTCAGTATGTGTTATTCAAGTTGATGCTGAAATCCACCAAGCGGGATTCGCTCCACTTATTTAAGATGTGTTTCTATTTTCTCACTGATTCAGATCAGTATGCAATACATGGGAAGTCTTTTCCAAAACAAAATGACAGAGACCCAAACAGTGCTGGATTAAACTGGCTTGTCTGGAAAATATGTAATGCATCATACATGCAGACAGAACATACAGGTACATGAAAATAATTCTCACAACCGCTGTCCGGCTTGTGATGCAAATTGTTTTTCCCTCGCTAGACATGATGAAACTGGGTTAAATTTACATTGCAAATATGTACGTTAACTCTCACAGAGGCATTTATCTTTTCCAGCTCAATTCATCACTTGCAGATGCTCATAAATTCAAAGCTGGCAGAGGGACAACCACTGTAATTACTATCTATAAAAAGGTGACAGTTAACTGAACAATTAAGTTAACTGAAGGGACCGGGATTCTTCAAGGACAGTGATGAGGAGGAGGGACCAGGGTTCAAACTAAAATATGATATGGCTCGAGAAGAGAAGAATAGATGCTTTGCCCAAAATTCATCATCATTTAATGATTAAAAAAATAATAATAATTCAGCAAAACCAGGATACCACAAATGACATTCCTGATATGATCTCACTGCACCTTTATTGCTCATAGGCCCTACAGTTAGTGCCTGGAGCCATGGTGACCAGACAAGTTGTCAGTGAGAGTTGCACATGCGTGTGTGTGTGTGTGTGTGTCTGTTTGTGTGCATGAGCAGAAGTGTATTTCTGTGTGCTACAGCTATCATTGCAGGCGAAGGTAGCAATGTCAGTCATGCTGACAAAAAACTATTAATTTCATTTGTTTGCATCTTGCAAGTCTTTGTAAGATGTAACATGTATTTTTAAAAGCACAAAATGAAATGATTTTCTAATTATTTCACTACTGTGAGTTGCTGTGCTGCCACATTATAACAGAAGAGACCAAAAAACAGCAAAAAAGCAAGCAAATTAAACTGCTGTTTCATCTGCTAACCTGTGATGTCAAACCAACCTCCACAGAGAATGAAAAGGAAAGCTGGAAACAGTGGACTTTTACATTACCCAGGACATTTGATTACTCACTTTTTAATGAGATGTGTTGGGAAAAAGATGTGTATGAATGAATATGAATGAATGAATGAATAAATGAATGAATGAATATGAAATTATCTACAGTCACACCTTTCTCCTACAGTTTTAATTCCACCTTAGCTGCTGCTTTAGCACTCTTTGTTTACTCCTTGCTGGCCCGCTGTGGCTGCCTGTCTTCATGTGCTGTGTAGAATATATAGTCAAAGTTGTCAGGTCAGGGATTAAACTGAAACTTATATATGCACCTCATTATAGAGTGAGCATCATTATGTTGAAATAGACAAGCTTTGGGTGGTTTGGGGATGTTTTTATTATTATTATTATTATTATTATTATACATGGGCCCTATAGGACTGTATTGCAGAACAGCTCATCCCGGCAAGCACCATGTAAGTAATTCCCTAGTGAAGCAATTGATGAGATCTTGGTAAGAATAAATCAGTATGCTGGAAAATGATGGGTAAATAGGGTCCGAGTCAAAAATGGCCCGAGAAATGTTTTACATGGCTTTTATACAGTTTTTTCTCAATTGCTTTGGCCCAATTTTTAAACCATAATTCATACTGTCAAAACAATGTGTGAAAACCTCGACACCATTTGGTCATTTGTTCACAACAGATGAGAATTTCTCATTTTATCAAACAAACTGCAAATGTTTCAACACATTTATGCAAATAAGTAAGTACAGTTGTCTACAACTGGCACAATTACCAAGTGCATATGTCTTGCTGATCCAAACTGATTATGTTGTCAGTGGAATAGTTTTATTCTCAAAAACATATAAATTCTTTCATTGTGCAAATCATTACACGTATATCAACGGTCCAATCCAATTGTCAGAATCTGTCAGGCAAATTTACATAAACATTACTGACGCGGAATTGTTGAAATGTCTGCTAAATTGATAAATTACTTGTCAGGTGAAACTTAAACGTCACTTATTCTCTTAGCCAGTGTGGGGGGACGATAACAATGTGCAATACCAGAGAATGGTGTGAGTACACATATTCCCATCACTGGGTTACACAACACCAAACATCTCCTGACTTTCTTAGACACCCTCTACAGGGATCTTATGTTGTAAGAAAGGTTGTAAGAGATATGAGGTAAGGAGGTAATAGAGGTGTAATTTTGTGGGATAATGTAAGCCCCCAATGCAAAAATGTCATCAGGGAACGCTTTGGTGTCCAGGAGGTGGAAAGTGTATGATCATCGGCCTCAAGACTAACATTGTAAAGGAAAATCAGGTGTGAGGTCGATGGCCATCTGTGGCCTGAAGTTGTTTTCTGCTGGTGGGGGCGTTAATTTAGGAAACGTTGGTTGTTTTATAGGGTAGGAACAAATGACCTGTGGAGTTGCTCTTTGTGGGAAGACGCTCTGCCCCGTCAATTTTTTTCCCCCTCTCACAGTCTTCAGAGATCGCTGGAGTGCTGGCACTCAGTGCACTGACATTCCCCCCTCTCCCGGTCATTTATTTAATCCCCTTCTCCCATTTTTTTCTTCATCCCAGGCCATTGCCCGCTGCTCATTCCAAATTCATTGCACACTAAGAATGGAATATATGGAATATACATACACAGTCCAGCCATATACTAGGTTTTGACCTAGTCTTGTTTGTACTATACAGCACTGTCTAAGTTTTCTGTTTTCTGTATTGAACTGAGGTAAGATCATTATAGTAAAATTAAATAATTTTTCCACAAGTTGCATGCAAATGTGACTGCTCTTAAGCTTTGCTAAGTACAATATGAAACCTTGTACTGTTGAAATCGGCGTCTGAATATTATTCAGTTTGATGCACAATAGCATTCAGTTAGCTATAGAAAAATGACATTCTGGTACAATAAGCATTCAGTGTCGGTGAAAAAGTAGGACAAGACTGAAATTTGGAGATAAGGAGCACACTTCCAGGGTCCACTGTCATACTGACAGAACATCGAAACGTTTTGACCATCTTGGTTTTACACAATGTCAAAGGAACTTTTCATTCTGGTGGCACTGACTTATTCACTGACACAATAATTCAATTTTGAAACGTGAGTTAAATGTTTTAGGTGAGTTATGGCCTTTTTTGCAGGTGAATTGTGTGCAGGTGTGCTGTATTATATAAGCTGTTTTTTTGGCACCTGGAGCTTTGAGAATGTTAAAAAAAAAGCAAACCAATTGAGAAAAAAATGTTATAAACAGCATAGATACAGTTCTGTTGTTTCCTGTGAATAAACACTCAGTCAATCAATCAGTCAGTCAATCAATGTATCTCTCTATCAGGCTTGTTGGGAATCTCTATGCCTCTATAATTGCCTGGCATCACCTGCAGCAGGGTGAAGAGCTTTGAACTGATGTGTCTGATGCTCTTTGCCTGAGCCCACAGGGGACGGGCCTCCATCACAGCAGCAGAATTAAGGGTTGTCACAGCCATTTCTCCTCACAATTCAGGTCACACAATGACATTTAATGACACCACTTCACAGCATCAGAATAAGGATCAAATTTAGAAGAGTTAAACTGCCCCGGTATTGACTGAAATCCCATTATTATCTAAAACTAATATTGAATTGTAGACTTAAAGATATGATCTGTAATTAATTTCACTATCTTAATTTTGGGTATATTTCCTGAAGGATTTTGATTAATTGTTGATAGAAAATAAGCTGTTTGGATACATTTCAGCCTTGGAAAAAAAAAAAGAAAAAAAATCTTCAGCCTAATTAAACACTATGTTAACAGAACTGGAGTGACAGTGTTTCAACAGGGGGCACCTTGCACCACAATTACAGATTAGGCCTTCAAGTAATTTGCAGTTTGCAGTTGAATGGTCATATGGGTCCTGCCTTACATAAGTGCTGACGGGACAGTATTTTAGCATGCACTTACAGTAGGTGCCCTTAGGAAAAATGAAATCATTCTTCCCAGCAGAGAAGTTTCATCAAAGTTCAGTGGCAGGCGTGTCCCTTGTTTCAAATCCATTTCTCTGCTTTACAAGATGCCCTCTTTTGCTCAGGAACAGAATCTGTATCCTGAATAAGCTGGTGCAGCGTAAGGACAGCATGATGAATATTTATCATATATTAAAGAGCTCATATGCATACAGTTACAGTTGATACAATTTTACTATTCATGGTCCAGTATGAAATTTGGGTCTCATTTTTGCCATGCTTTAAACTTTAGAAATTGTAAACCTCATTAACTGCTAATTTTAGAAAATGCGCAGTAATACTTTTCCTCATAGTGTGTTGGAAGACTGACAGTTTAAGATTCATGAGACTACATAATTGCTGGGTTATTAAATAGTTTTGGGACATTGGAATCAAGTTATCTGGTATAAACAAGCATGAGACCATTTGGAGGCATTTTTCACTCTTACGTTGATTAAGTGCCAGTGATGTGGACAGTTAAGCATGAGTTTTGCTTGTGAAAACGTTATATACTTTACTACTCATACACTGGTTTATTTCGTAATTATTGTAAAATGCTGCACTAAGATAAAGTTAAGTTTGAATGACCAGGGGGTTGTTAAAGCATTTTCCACCTACTTTACAAACTCTTCAAGACTCTGAGCAGGTATACGCTGATACAGTCAAATAAAATCCCAGACTTGGATTCTAAAAACAGCATAACACATTTTGAATTTCTATCAGTCAGTGCACAAAACATTAAAAACATCTAGTACAGGCATTTTGTGAGAAAACTTGAACATTGCACAAATTGCAGCAGAAAATCTGACAAATGTGTATTACTCATAAAGATCTCCCCTATAACATATTAAATGTCCTAAGAGATCCAAGTGGAGGAAAGTATTTTTCCAAGGTGTTTCTTAACCATACCACTTTTTTGCTTCCTAAAATATTTTAAAGCAACATCACTATATTAGTATACTTGTATATAAGGCAACATAAATTGTCACTAATCCATATAAATGTTGGTGTTGATTAATATAAATTTAAAACAAAACTATTTAAATATGACTTAAAATAGTATTTTTATATTATTTTCAAAACATTTGTCATTGCCAAATTGGCACTAATCAGCATAAATGTTGCCAATGGGCTACATAAACTTAAACATGTTAACTTTTAAGTAAAACATTTCTGGTCATCATCAGTGTAAGTTGTCTGGCTCATCTTCATCATCTTCACCGTCATCACATGCACCCTGAGATGAATTTGCTCACCCTGGTCCTTTGCAGTTGCTCCATGCAACAGAGCACTCAGTGTCATGACTATTGTATGTGCAGGCTGCTGCAGTCTGTCTTGCAGGTGCATCTGATGACCTGTGGGAGTTCCCGTGGAGCTGATGGGAAGACAGTTTGGACAGGGACAAGCCTCCCATCACTCTCTTTCCATCTCTATTCTTGTGGCAGGAGTTCATCTACAGTTCCCTTCCACTACTGCATCTGGTGGTACACAAGAAGACTGTGATACTTCGCTGCTGCTGATGTAGATGGCAGACTCTGTAGCTCTGAGAGGTGCTAGTAGCCACCTTCTCATGAAAGCCCTTGTGGGAGCCAAATCCCTCCCCAGGCCTCCCATTGTACATTGAAGTTCTGAGCCTTGGCGACTGTCTTCCATCCAGCTAACAAGATCCTTGATTGTGATCTGCTCATCATCATTGTCTTCAAGGAGGTTCACAACTTCTGGAAAGGTTTTGACTCTTTCTTTGTCTTGTGGTCGACCCACTTTGGTTTTTTGGCCCCAGTTTCGCTGGTCTGATGATCTGCTGGCGTTCACTTCTTGGTACGGGAATTGATGCTGCACACGTGGTGACAGACTGCATCTGCAGCATGCAGGTCATGCACATGCAGCACACGAGCTTTCACTGTGGCTGCCCTGGCATCTCCTCTTTCATCACAAGGTTTCAAGACTGTGTCCTTGAACTCAACCGTCCTCACTGGGAATACAGACACATCAGGAGTGTTCCTCTTGGTCCCACCATGCGCCAACCTCCCACAGAACAGACTGTCTCTGTCATGATGGAGCTCCTTCTCAGCTGAGCGTAGAACAAAGCTGTCAACTTCTGTATCATGTTCTTTTTCTTGTCGCTTCTCCTTCAGCGCTTTCATTATTTGTTGTTGGTTGGTATAGTTCTTGCGGCAGACTTGATGAACCAGATCCCCGGGTGACGTACAGTATGGATGTCGTCCTCTCGAGATGTTCTTGCTCAGTTGATGGTGTCACTCCTCTTTTCAGTAAGGGTGGATGGTGGCTGTTCTCCTTACAGTTGGCACATCTCAGAGAGTCCTTCATTATTGCACTCACGGTGCTAAAATCACGAACAGAGGATGAATATTAATTTTTACATTACAGTTACTCACAAATAATCACTGATGAACTTCACTAATTGCAAATTTTGTAAAACACAGTTTCTGGTTGATTGTGGACATTTCTAACCTTTTGTGTGGACATCAGATCAGAAGACATGCATAAATCATTTTTTTAATGGGAAATTGTGGCATCATCAATTTCAGTATTTTTCAATACTTCACTCCACTTGGATTTCTTTGGACTTTTGATTTGTAATAAATGCCATATTTATGAGAGTAGAACAGTTGAAAGACTGTACTATCCTCCTCATATTGAAGTGCAACCTCTATTTGCATAATCCATGTCTCGTTTGACTCAAGGATTAAAAATCCTTCTTTAACCCATCTCTTCTCTTTCATCTATCTCTCCTCTTCATGATCAATGTAGATTTTATCAGCACTCTATAAGAATATCAATAATGGATCATAGATTTCACCATGAGTGGAAGTGATAAACTACATTTGCTTGATACTGTAATTGAGGATTTTTTTGCATACTTTGAGTATTTTTGAAGCCAGTCATTTTAACTTTATTAGAGTATGTTTTATTTCAGTACATTTTAGATCACATCATTGCAGAGCACAGGGTGTGCAGGTTTCCCAAAAGCACTGCATGTAAACTCCACCTGCATTACCCCTGCACACAAGTATGTGGAGGTAGCATTCACTAGCTGTAACATTAAATGCTCTAATTTATATGCTAGGAGCTTAATCAGTATAAGCCAGAAAGAAACCCATAAAATGACTGGTTGTTTCTTTAAACCGATTGCTGGGTTAAGCCTCTGTGGTCGTTTTTCTGGGTCGTTTCCTTTATATTGGGTCATTTCACTCAACGGCAACACTGTGTTGGCTGCTGGGTTATGATCACTAACCCACTGGCTGGGTCAGTTCAATCAATTCAAATCAATCAAATCAATTGCTTAATGGTCATTTTATAGAATCAGCCACCCCCCACAACCCTGAGACCACCGCAGATAGAGACAAAACAAATGATTTCTTCCAAAAAGTTTGTATCAACACACTTGCAAATAAAATATGTATTTAACTTTCATAACATTGGTTACATAGACTATAAGGCTGCTACCAGATTTTAAGTTATGATCATGCATGAAATAACGAGGACTAGCAATTATACATAGCTTAGATTAGCTTGTGGAAGTCAAATAGCATTACCAGTGGATTATCAATGGCTAGTTTAAGTTTTTGACCATGTTTGGATTTACATGGGGGTTTGGGATAATTCTGTGTTTTATATGTACCACTCTGTGTTTTATATGTACCACTCGATCATTCTTTTCTCCCTCCTCTTTTGAAGACATTACAGCCCGGCCAAGTGTTGATAAGGCAAAAAGGTCCTTCATTGACCAGACACTTACAGATCTGTAAGTATCATAACCTTAACAAAGCAGGGTAGTTGTTTTCACTGAATACACGGGTCAAATGATCAACCCAGCAGTCTGGGTTAGATGGTAAAACCAAGCCAAGCCAAGCCAGCAGTGTGGTTACAATTGGGTTACTTTTTGACCCGAGGATTATTTTTGAGTGTATAAGCTACAGTAATATTGATTTGTCTTTGTCTGGTTGTTGGCTAGCTAGTGTGCCAGCCTTGCTGACTAGATGAATATCACACAGCAAAAGAGCAGTAATGAAATGAGAAGCGGCTAAGTCCTTCAGACGAGTTTGTGATCTGGCATCTACATATGCAGCTTTTTCTGCCGTTCCATTTTACATCTCTGGTGTGTTTTGCTGGACACAGTTGTGTCTGTGAAGCGTGCAAAGATGCAATTTATGCTGTGTCCGTTTCAATTAGGATCTCAAAATTCACACCGTAAATGTATAATGCAATTGAAGCAACGACCCAATAATTCAGTCAATTTAAAAGTGTTTATTTACTACTTAAGCAGATACTGCTACGAATCAAATATTGCATGATGTTTTTCTTTATTGTGCCACAATAGTTTCCCGACTGAAAACAATGAATGAATGAATGATAGGCTGTATGTTTGTCTTCCTTTAGTTCTGGGTTAGACAACTGTATAGCGGTTATTATGTAACAAAAGCTATGAATGAATATATAAAGTGTGTGGGTGGGGACTAATTGAAATATTTAAAACCTACATTCAAGGTAATGCAAGGCTTACCACAGATGGGGATGATGAATAAATAAATAAATAAATAAATAAAACCCTTAAGAAAAACAGTTAACCAAAAACTGTCTGTTTGCGACCTGAGCCTGACACAACTGCCACAAAAACACAAAAGCACAAGGTTAGACTTACAATTTTAGAATAAATACATTTTACCCAAGCTACTTTTGTGTGTGTGTGTGTGTGTGTGCGTGTGCGTGTGTGTGTGTGAGAGTGCTTTTGCTTTGGTAAATTCTACCACCATTGAATAATTTTAATCCTTCCTAAGTGATATTTCAACAAAACACCATTAATACAGTGAGTTCAATATTTTGGTAGGCCTTGGATTTCACCTGAGACTGTTTCAAGGAAAGAGCAGGTCTAATATTTTGTATAATCAATCTTTGTCTATTTTGGGAAGAATGTTTGCATGTATACTGAATGTATACTGAAAACAAAGACTCGTTTTCATATTTCCAAAATTCTTCTTTCATTCTTCCAGAGTTCCAGAAGTTAGGTCTATATTTTCTTTACGTTTCAAATTACCCAGTGATTACACCTGACCTCCTGCATGTGGACGACTTCTTCATTTCATCTGAATCCAGCGATTCTTTTGGTGTCATTAACCCCTTTGAATGCTGTCTCTCCCACTTTGAATTTCAAATAGCCTGAGCTCTAACGCCACTGACAGGGACAGTGGATTACAAACAAAAACACATCAAAGTGATGCATAAATCCACATCATTGCTTTGACTAATGTATGCAAACTGGCTGGGCTACTTGCATAGCCAGAGGGAGAACAGAAGGGTGCTTTTATGCGGTTCCAGTCACATGCACTAAATGAGTGGCGGGCATTTGTGTTTTTACAGCAAATTTGAACGTTCTGTTGATGTGTCAGTTCAAAGCAACTGAATTTGATGTTATTGATTTCCACAAAGGAGAAATTTGGTTTTGTGTCAGAATCAAGTAAAAAGACACATTCTCATTAAACTGGCAATCTGCAAGATCGTTGTTTTTGTTTTTGTTTTTTTGTTTTTTTACCTCAGCAACATCTTGTTGCCAAGCAGTCATCGCTGTGTCAATCAAACACTGTAGTCAGTATCCTGGTGTCATTTTTCTTGGATTCTCTGTTAATTAAGTTTGAGTTTCTGTAGGTGGCGCTTTGTTCAGCTATACTTCTCAGTTATGCTTATGCTCACTACCCAGCTCTTCTGTTTATTCTAACCAAACCTCTGTCTCAGCTGCCAGAAATATAAAGCACATCACCTCCTGTATGCCAGAGGATTTTCCACGCAAAAGACCTACTGTACCAGAAACCAGGTGTTTAGAACAGCAAATGTAAACGCTTCATAAACTGGGTACAGGTTGATTGTGTTATGTCAGTTGGAGACCGTGCGTTGCAAGATGTTTTATATATAGAAATGTTGCAGTTTTACTTTGATCTCACCTGTGATTAAACCACACATCTAACAAATTGTTTCCAATAGTAAATGAACAAAGTGCAAATAAGCATAATTTGTGCAAAACCCTCTCATACTGCAAGATGCATAGATGCATGCAAAGTAGAAGCACCTTAACATCTGGCAGTAACACAGACAGTCATTACAAAGTTCCATCTGTTTATGGCCACAAACTAAGACTTTTTTTCCCTCTGTATCTCTCCTCACTTTTGCTCCTTTCA
>OMKZ01015945.1:0-14376 GCA_900302535.1 Neoniphon sammara | reverse complement strand
GGGTGGGGGATATGGTGTGTGTGTGTGTGTGTGTGTGTGTGTGTGTGTGTGTGTGTGTGTGTGCGATATAGTTGTATATCGCAGTAATAATGTATTGTTGTCACAAAATCCCACGGCTCACATGGACTTGCCTCACGGCACACTGTGTGGGAACCACTGATGTAAGACTTACTTGCTCCGACATGATGGCCACAATGAGAGTGGTTTTCTCTTGGACAACTGCCTGTCTTCGACTGTGTTAGTGAAGCTCAGGGTCAGTAATCAAAGTGAAGTGATGAATGCTCCCTGGCAAGGATGCTTTTCTGCTCAGGGATAGTATTCCGCGTGCTTGTATCATGTACACGCGCCTGGTTTTTATGTGCGCGAGTTTTGACATAAATGCCATATACACAGTCACTCAGACAGTTGTCACAGAATTTGATGGTGAATTAAAAACTGTACATCTGATTCTGTGTAAAACAAATGGAAACAGATGACACAAATCATCGGTAATTCAGTGTTTTTCTCCTCCGCAGACCTAAAGGGCCACCATCATGACGGACTCCAAATATTTTACAACAAACAAAAAAGGTGAGTGGAGAGGGAAGTGTTAACTACTGGACATCACACAGAGGTTTGTCCTGTTCAGTCTGGTGGGGCAGAGTTTTTTTTTTTTTAAACTGGAATAAATCAGAGTTTGAGCTGAGTGAGAAGGTTTGAAAAAAACGGTTTGTACTAGTTGTTTCGTGCCACACTTCATAGCTCCACAGCAGTGTTGCACCAGCTGTCCTCATGTTCTTCTCTAGGTTGGAATGTAAAGTTCACATTAGGAGCTCAGTAGGGACTTGTTAGTTTGTAACTAACAATCAACTAAATTTGGTTGCCCCATGTGTGAAAACGTAACGGAAAGCCTGGCCTGATGAAGACCCATTTGGATTGAAATGTCTGTCTGTCCCACTAAAAGTGATTGGAGCCTTTTTCCAGTGTGAGGGCTTTCCTTTCATTACACAGTTTGTCTTGACCTTGCACCTGTTCCTAAAGGATGTGCACATGATCATTTAAAATGATCTGAAAACGGAAAACTGACAGTACATTCTCTGAAATACCACCCCCACTTGCTATAATTGTGCAATTGAAGTCCCCAGTGCCATTCTTGTTTCAGGAGAAATCTTTGAGCTGAAGGCAGAGCTGAACAATGAAAAGAAGGAGAAGAGGAAAGAAGCAGTGAAGAAAGTCATCGCTGCCATGACTGTTGGCAAGGACGTCAGGTATGTCTGAAAGTTTAAACTAAGACACCCTGGGCTTCACTGTGGCTTTACTGTCACATAAAGGTGGCTCACTACCTTTAGCATTAGCATTTGTGCACTCTGGCTATAAAATAGACCTGTCAAATAGCATTGACCTGGTTAATCATTGCTATCAATACATAGCTAATGAATAAAATAAACTGTTGCATATTAACCACTTAAGACCCAAGTAGGCGCGAGCAACTCATTTTGGTCACCAGTTTTACACATTTAGTTTCAGTTTTCATTGGCGGAAATTATTTTTGTCAAATAAATGTGTATATGTAGTGATAATATATAGTTGTATACCTGCCACAGCTATATCTATTCCCATATAAGTAAAATATGGGCAGAATTTCAAAAAATAGGCTGGGCTCCATAAGGTTAACTTAACTTTTTTCATAGGATTCACAACATACGGTTTAATGTAGCAATAACCTGTCGACTTTGTGAATATAAGATCTTTATAGATTTATTGCCATGCCTTGGTATTGTATGAATGTGTCCTAATAACAGGGCAGTGATAAGCCTATTTATTTATGCTTTTACACTATCTGCTGTCATGATAAATGGTGGTAACGTCCACACATACAGGTGGACTGTGAAAAATGGAACGCTGATATTAGATGGGAAACAAAAACAATTATAACTGTGTTGATAGATTCTGTCCATTTTTGGTAGGTCAGCCGTGCAGGAAATGAGTGGTGTTATGGTGACATGTTGATCATGTTGCTCCCAGTGTGAACTCAGACTTAAAGGAATACTCCAATGTTTTGGGCAATATCTCCTGTTGCCGACTTACCCAGACTGAGAAAAGATGCTCAATACCATTTTCACCTCTGTACTTCCAGTCCTTCATTTCCGATGGTTAGCAATTTGTGTTCGGTTAGCATTATGAGTGGAAGTCTAGCTCTGTCAAAGTGGAAAAAATAAACCTTGCAGCAACTCCGAAGCTGTCTTATTTTCTCAGTGTATCATGTGTATTTGAAATACACGTCTTGGAATAAAAAAATAATGAGCAGTTTTGGGAGAAGTTAGATGAAGTTAGATGGTAGGCACTATAACCAATGCACACATAAGTTTAGCGATTATAGTTACTACCATGTATAGTTCCTACCATCTAACTTCTTCTAAAATGATCTTTACGTTTTTAAAAAAAATTCCAAGACATGTATTTGAAATACACATACATTGTGTAAATAAGACAGCTTCAGAGTTGCTGTAAGGTTTATTTTTTTCACTTTGACAGAGCTAGACCAGCTGACTGTCATAGACTTCATGTCATTATGCTAACCAAACACGAAATGCTAACCATCAGAGACGAAGCAGTGGACGTACAGAGGTGAAAATGGTATCAAACATCTTGTCTCACTCTGGGTAAGTCGCAAAAGGGGATATTGCCCAAAACGTTGGCGTATTCCTTTAAAGCCTCAACCATGCTAACTTCTTGCTGTATCTCCAGCTCTTTGTTCCCAGATGTGGTGAACTGCATGCAGACTGACAACCTAGAGCTGAAGAAGCTGGTCTACCTCTACTTGATGAACTATGCCAAGAGCCAGCCTGACATGGCAATCATGGCTGTCAACAGCTTTGTCAAGGCAAGGAGTCTTCAGTGAACTTGACACTTACTTGACTTCATCTTGCTCCCATAGTTTCTCTGTACATGCTTCCTACATGCACAGGTTTGTTTCAGTGTCAGGAAATTTGTTAAATTCTCTGGGGAAATCTGTGTATCACAAAATTTTACAAAGATTGCTTTACAGGAATATAGCAGAATGTGTTTTACAACTTGCCTCACACATTCATTAAATGAGATGATAGTTTGCAGCTCATTTTCTCCACTGCAGAATAGGGCTACTCAGCTTATAGAACTAAGACTGTGGTTTTGATTCATTTCTCAAAGTGATCTGAATACAAAAGGCAGTGATTTTACAGCATTTGGATTCAGACAACCTGGTCATAAAACCCTGTTTCCCTTATTATCTGCTGTGACCAATGACAATGTGACACACAAATGCAAGCGTGCAAATTGCAACTTGTGCTGTAAAATTGCGAATAGAAAAGCACACACACAGGACACCATATGTTCTGTCTTCAGCAGTAGCCAGATGTTTTGTAAAGCATGCAAGCGTATTTTGTTGCCAGATTTTTTTTAAACATGTTTTATTGAACCAACACATAAAACATGTAGGCAAATACAAAGAGACAAAGGGGCATGAGGTGTTGATAAATAAAATAAACATAAGGACAGGACAATAATGCTAAAAAAATAGATAGGGGATTTGTAATAGAAGGCTCTTGAGCTATATTTTTGTTGCCACATGGAGCTTTCAGAATACACTCGTGTATCATGTATTCAGGAATATGTTTGGCGTATTGCTGGTTGTTGTAAACATGGTCCATGTAAACAATGTTTTTCGGAGTCTGACCATAACCAGGGTAAGTTCAGTAACCAGAATACTGCACACATGTAAACATAGTCAGTGTGATTAAAACTCACTGTCTTTCCTAGGACTGTGAGGACCCCAACCCTCTTATCCGGGCTCTGGCTGTTCGTACCATGGGCTGCATCCGGGTGGACAAGATTACAGAGTACCTGTGTGAGCCACTGAGGAAGTGTCTGAAAGATGAAGACCCCTATGTCAGGAAGACGGCCGCTGTTTGTGTGGCGAAGCTTCATGACATCAATGCCCAAATGGTGGAAGACCAGGGCTTCCTGGACTCCCTGAGGGACCTCATCGCTGACTCTAACCCCATGGTAGGCATCACACTTTTGCATGTCCAGAATTTTCAGCATGTCAAAAAGCATTTTCAAACGGCACTTCACTAACTTCCACCCTGAGTGATGAAAAATTGCATGACACAGTAAGTGAAGTTCTGTATGAGTCTAGATAAACCCAAAAGGAGAAAAATGAGGATTGAGGGAGTAGCTTATTACTGCACTCGCCAACTATTCCCTACTTACATATTTACAAAAACAGCAGTTTATCTATTCTGATTTGATGAGTTAAAAGGATAATTTAGGGTATTTGCAGCCTTATTTTCCTTGTGATTGCCATCATCCCAGCTGATTCTGATCAATTTAATATACTGCTAATACATCTACTGTAATCCACTGGTTCTGTTCCTAGGTAACATTTCGTGTTAGCTTAGTGTAAAGACTTTAAGTCTACAAGAGTCATTAGCCTAGCTCCGTCAAAGTGAAAAAATAAACCTTACAGCAACTTCGAAGCTGTTTCTGTACTGTAACCATGAAGTGAAGTTTCCCTGGTTTGTTACAGTCTTGCTCAATGTGATTAAACTATAAGAACTATGATTATATAGCCTACTGAAAACACAAAAGTTTTACTATGTGCTTCTTCACAGATGTCACCACCTGTTGTACTATCTGGGTGGTGACATCACCTAACACCAAAGACCAGGCACCCTACATTTCACCATTAAAGGTCAGGTTCCATAGAGTTTGGGGTTTGTGGTTTAGTTACTCTTTAAAACTACCTCTACCCCATAGGTTGTAGCCAATGCAGTGGCTGCCCTGTCAGAGATCAGTGAGTCTCATCCCAACAGCAACCTGCTGGACCTCAACCCCCAGAACATCAACAAGTTGCTGACTGCCCTCAACGAATGTACAGAGTGGGGGCAGATCTTCATCCTGGACTGCCTATCTAACTACAACCCCAAGGACGAGCGAGAGGCACAGAGGTAGAAAATAGTCATCCAAACTCTGTTTAGCTGCACTTCTCTATTGCACTCCACTGCACTCTCATAATGTAAAGAGCAGCAAAGATAATGACAAGAGATTTGCTGAATATTGTCCTTGCTCCTGGTGCAGGTCACACTACAGGACAGGACAGGTGGCGATCACATTGCAGTGATGAAAGTGTCAGTGGAAAAAACGCTCCGCTCAAACAGACAGTTTCAAACAGTATTTTTCAGTCTGGTTTCCAGGTAACAAGTAGCATGTCAACTCGAACTGAATTGCCTCTCTAGACATTGCTGATATAAGTGCTGAGATTGTGACATTTCTGATTGGTTGGGTCACGCTGAAGTGGCATTGACAAACGTTGTGTTGCAGCTTCCAGCTGAACCAAGTTCATCTGGAAGCGTTGTGGAACCAACACTTTGTTCTCAGCTCCGCTGCAATACTCTTGCGTTATCAGCCACACCTCTCTGAAACCATAGAAAACAATGGGAATTATGCTGCTGCTGCTCTGCTGCTTCCACCACTTCCCAGTATGATTGCCACCTTACAGTGACGGGGTAGTGCCAGCTGTACCATGTATTTTTATGGTGTTTTACCTAATTTTTATGTATGTTGTCACCCTCATGGTGCAAAAACCTAATTCACCGTACTCACTTACTGCTTTCATGTTGTATTGTCAGACTGGTTTGAGATTTGTAAATGACCAAAATATACTGGACCATATGCTGCACCATTTCAGTGACTGGAGCCATTTTGTTATGTAGGGTTGTGACAGTATGGATATTTTCTTACCAGCAACGTATTCCACGGATGCCCCCCACCTCCCCACCCCCCAGCTTTGTTCCTCTCGCAAATGCCTCAGAGATTCCTGACTGTTGCTGCTGGCCTGAGGTTGTGGGCGTACCTCCTGTTGAGGCAGGTGTGCTGCTGCCAAGTCCATTGTTCCAGATTAACTGGTTTTATGTTAACTGGTGACTGACCACTGGATGAACCGGTGGTTCGTTGTAGCAACCGATATCAACAGCAGGTATTTTTAGCAGGTCGTAAGCAGGAAGACAAACATTTTTGCTGTCCTTCTGAATGCCTGTTCAAACAAATGAACTCTTATCAGCAAATGTTAAATGTTTTGGTGTCTTGTTGCCCTGTCTCATCAGTTTAGTCCACACTAAAGAAAAGATGCGCATTTTTACGCATCAATTAGCCCAAAAATTAAATAAGCAAACAAACGAGGTGGGAGTCAAACTCGCAATGAACGTGCAGAAAAGAAAAACCCATACCATATGTTTAGCCTGCTGGACTACACCGACAAATTGTATCAGCCTACTCTTTCATGTCATTTCATGTCATGCATCCAAAAACCAAACCAAAGTCACATCATGATCGAGCAGCAGTTGCTGTGTTAGCTTGTGATCGGGGAAAGAAAAATGTAACCTTTGAACTTTTCCAAACATTAAGAAAACCTAATAAGCAAGATAATGAAGTTGCAAGCACCATGTTCATCAAGTTATTTGTTTTTCATTTCTCAGTTTTCTTGCCCTTTCAGCCTAAAAAAGGTTTTAACTTGCATTTAATAAATAACTGATGGAGGAGTTGCACTTAGACATGCCATGACATGCCAATGTTAGTTGGTATGGCATGGTGGAGCGTTTTGCCATACCATTCTTTATGGCACGATGGCAAGCTAGCCATAGTGACATGCCACTGTATAAGGCACGGTGGAGCGTTGTGCCATACCACTGCATATGGCATGATGGCCAGCTTGCTGTAGTGACATGCCATTGTATATGGCATGGTGGAGCGCTGTGCCATATGCCACTCTGTACCATAGTGCAGTGGTATGTCACAAGGGCTAGCTGGCCATCGTGCCATACAGAGTGGCGAGTCACAATGCTCCATTGTGCCATATACGGTGGCATGTCATATGTCACTTCATATTTCAGATTCGTTTCAACAAAAAGCAGACAAGCGGGCACGACTGTGTGTGTGTGTGTGTGTGTGTGTGTGTGAGAGAGCAAGAAGTGAGAGAGAGAGAGAGAGAGAGAGAGAGTGTGGGTGTGTGCGAGCACACATGTCAGTGTCACAAGTTATATGCATCGGTTATATGCATTGCATGCCCACTTGAAACTATGGCCGGGCAAATGCATGGCCTTTACATACAGTCACGTTTAACATTTAATGTTTAATACAAACGTCTTCCTCCTTCCTTACTGCTGCTGCATTCAGGTACTCCTCGTGAGCTCCAACCTCCCACTGTGAGCCGTAAATTCATAGTTGAAATTATGATACGCAGGACCAGGAGTGAGAGATGCTTTGCTGAAGCAACGGCGCACAACACAATGTTAGAGATCTTTTATGTTATTATGAGAAGTGTAAAAAATATTTCGGTTCATTATGAAACTGTGGCGGGACAAATTAGACTGTGGCAGGCCGCCATAGTCTAGGTAATTACTGGGAAACACTGGGCAACACTGAACAAAAGTGGCATGCCAGTGGAATAAGAGTGAAATACCAATAGCCACTTTTCAATCTCGGCCTTGCTGCAAAAATGTTTGTCTTCCTGCTTACAACCTGCTAAAAACAGCTGTTGCTATCAGTTGCTACAAACTAACCACCAGCTCATCCAGCGGTCGTTCACCAGTTAACATAAAACCAGTTAATATGGAACATCGGCAAACGCTGCGGGATGGTTAATTCTGAGATGTGATCTAGATTAGACGTATTTCCCCACGAAATGGATACTTTTTTACTACAAATGCGGCATATTGCCTCATCCACATTCGCTGGCTGCCTCTTGTTGTCTGGCTCAAAGCTAAAATGTGCCCAAATAGGCAATGTAACATTTGGCTCAGGAACTACAGATTTGTGGCCATTGTTGAATCAAATAATGTCAACCGGCTAGTGTCAACTGTATGGGCATTACCCATAGACTGTAAAAAATATGGACGTAGTGAGTGTGACGTCACCCATTGGGTTCTACGAGGCCGTTTTGAGGCTCGAAAATCACGCTTTTGATCGGCGCCATATTACAACCAATCTTTGACCTTGACATGGGAGTCTGCGCAGTAGAGTAAAAAGGGAGGAGTGGGAGGAACCTGAGCGGAGCCCACAGCCGAAGGAAGGACAGCCTACTTTGAATATTGGCATTCACGGAGCATACCCACTGAGACTGACCAACTCACCTGCAGGCTGCATAAAAGTGAATGGCATACCGAGCCAAAACTTAACAGTAATTGCTATCGTGGTGCTGTCATAAGCAAACACTAGCCAACTCCATATTGCTCCATGTCACAGACAAACTTCACATTTAGGTTAGCGGGCGCACTGTCTCAAAGAATGACTTACCGAGGGTCATGGTGATCCACGGTCATTTTCGTCTTCTTTCATGTTTAACAGCGGTGGGCAAACAGCGAAAGAGTGCAGTACCACAGTCAATTTCAGTCCTGTGTATTTACACTGTGCCACGCCCCCTTGATCAGCAATGGGTAGGCGACATGTCAATCACTATACCCCAAATCCCTGTGTCATATCTTCATAGTTTCACAATAATTTTAAAAATCACCATATGGCCACACATTAGAGCAAGTAAAATTAGCCACTGACACCAAAAACTATAGTTGAAAAAAATTACTGGCTTCATATTTTCACTGAGAAATTCACCACTGGCCACATACGCATTGGATGTATTTGGGCGGGGCTAAAAGTCTTTTTGCAACCAGCCCTAGTGGATAGTAGTGGAACTGCGGCAAAAATTACTTCCTGGTCAGCTTCAATATGGTGGCCAGTTTCTGCCCGCTTGGCACAAACCCACGTAGCGCCTTTTTTAAAAGAAAAAGGCGCTGCAGAGATTGCTTTTTGTGCCGGTGATTTGAGTGATGTAGCCTGCAGAGCTGATTCTACCAGTTAACTAATTAGCTATATTGTTTACATTTTCTGCAAACTATATTAAACATGACAATGAGGAGGTTGCTAGTTGAGAGGCGGACACCGAGGGCTTAAGTAACATTATCAGGGTTAGGGTAACGTTAACCAGCATTTGTAGCTAGCAAAGCATTACACCAGGGGTCCCCAAACTTTTTCTCAGGAGGGCCAGATCACTCACTCTTTAAACAGTTTTGTTATGATATGGACATCACAGGACATGACTTGTTCTCAGTTCAATGCTGAATGATGAGAAAATTTCAAAATGTCCTTTTGTTACAGAGAGACAGAGAGAGAGCTTACCTCTCCTTGTTTTCCTTAGTGTGAACTGTGGGCTTGCATCTTTCCGACGAGTAGGTTGATATCAGGCTCCATTCTGGTCGCAGCCAGTCTCAATGAATGGTGTAAATGTTCATCAGTGAGTCTTGATCTCGTTGGACTTTTCAGAAGCTTTATCCTTGAAAATGTTTGCTCGCATAATTATGTAAGTGCTGCCAAAGATTGTGCACATCTTGATGCCGTGCATAACTACATTACCTTGACAGTATTGTTGGGTGTGACTGCATGGCGGGAATATTGACACTGAAAAAAATAGTGCGGGAGGGTGATGAAATGGCTGTCTAAATACGGTAGCCTGCAGAGGGAAATGTTAAATTTCGAGTGAAATGCACCTTAGAATAAAAAGCCAAGCTAAATAAACCAGAGGGCCGGATACAATATAAACATATACAATGCTTTGGAGGCCGCAGAGAATGGGGTTGCGAGCCGTTTACGGCCCATGGGCCGTAGTTTGGGGACCCCTGCATTACACTATTGTGAAACACTTATCGGGTAACGTTATTCCCAGCAATCTCCCAGTCTCTCACACTGCCTGTGTGGTCTAGGTTGTAGCAGCTGTCTGTTAGTGGACATGTCATACAGCTCGGGTATTCACTTACTAACAAAACAAATCTCTCTACCGGCATTTTCTGCTACATCTCCATGTTATTTGTCAACAGTGAAGGCTCTACCCTGCCATTCTTTGTGGTGATGGGCTGGTTGATAAAAAAGCAGTTGACGTCAGAGTGCTTTTTCTGAAAAAGTTCAGCTGTTTTCAACTTCAAAATGCGCTGGTTCCACCACTTTAGGAGCGGCCACAAATCAGTCACTTCCCATAGGGTTCCATGTAAAAAAAAAGTCAGTGGCAGCTGAGCAAAAGACGCTACGTGTGCTCACACCCTAAGATGTGTGTTCGCTAAAAGCACTTGCAATTAAAGTCTAACTCCAACCATTAACTTTATGCTTCTGTCTTTTATATCTGTGTTTTATATATTCAATTGAACTATCTGTAGATACTCAAGCCTAGAAATAATTGATAATAATCGGACACACACAAGAGAAATCCCCCATATGTTTAATGGAAATCTGTGCGCACGGTTTATAAACCGTGCTCTTGGATTCATAATCCGTGCTCATGGATTTGTAAACCGTGCCCTCGGATTTGCAATCTGTGCACAAGGATTGCAAATCCAAGGGCACATGGATCTTTAATTTTATTCCGAGGGCACATGGATCTTTTTCTTTTTTTCTCATCTGACCCCAAGGGGGCTCCGTACAAATCCAGGGCATGGTTTACAAATCTGTGTGCACGGATTGCAGATCTGAGGGCACGGTTTACAAATCAGTGCGCATTGCAAATTCCATCTAACCCATGCACATAGATTTCAAATCCGAGGCCACGGTTTACAAATCCGTGAGCATGGATTATGAAGCCGAGAGCATGGTTTATAAACCGTGCGCACAGATTTCTAAACCAAGAGTACAGATTTACACATGGATCGTTTATTTTTCTTATCTGACCCCAGGGGGCTCCATACGAAGCTGAACTGAGGACCAACTGAAAAGTTTTTTTTCTCCAGAAGCCCTTAAACATAGGATGGAAGACAGTCAGTGATGATAACTAAACAATGATTATTGTTTATATTTCATATCACACACCATATGCACTCTTGTAACTTTGACCAGCCCAAAAAAAAAAAAAGTACAGTGATGACGGTATTAAGCTCAACCCCGCAGTAGGCATCACATGACCGCGGTATTGCAGTCATGCACTTATCCTCACAGCCCTACTGTTACGCATAGTCTTTCCATTCTCAGAGTTGATTCAGATTAATGTTTCACTCTTTTTTCTTGACTCATTGTCCATCTTCATGCTTTTCAAGCATCTGTGAGCGTGTGACCCCCCGGCTGTCACACGCCAACTCAGCAGTGGTGCTCTCAGCTGTGAAGGTGCTGATGAAGTTCTTGGAGCTGTTGCCCAAGGACTCTGACTACTACAACACCCTGCTGAAGAAGCTTTCCCCACCACTGGTGACCTTGCTATCTGGAGAGCCCGAGGTCCAATATGTGGCCCTCAGGAACATCAACCTCATTGTCCAAAAAAGGTTTGTGGCTGCACCAGGTCATACAGGGCTTGTTCAGTGCTGCCCGTGGTATGTCTGTTTTTTACACAAGCAGCATTTGCTGCTTGATTTTAATCACTACAAGACCAGATTTTTCTTGTGTTAATTGTGTATTTCCAGGAATGGGATGATATGTTTATTTCAAGACATGATTCGATATGCAGTATGGGGTTCATTAATTGATACAACCAAGATAAGATTTAATAAATCATAGTTCAGAGACAAAGTCTCACTGTGCAGAATAATTATTTCTGAGCCACAGATTTTTGTAGCAGTGGTCTAGGCTTGCTAGAATGTAAACAGTTTAAACATGTTATCATGTGCAGATAATATAATTTTGATGGAGAGCTTGAGAAATTGCCAACTCCTTTGTGATTACTACAGCAGAACAAAATGGAGTGAATAATGTGATTTCACTTTTCTGACCCGTGATACATACTGTCACATTTTGTATTGCAGTATATTGAATTTTAATATATCATCCCATCATTGTTTGTTTCCTTTGGATTGAATTCTCCTGCAGTTTTATTATTATCATACAGTATTATTAATATGATATGTGTCCCTGTGTGTAGGCCTGAGATTCTGAAGCAGGAAATCAAGGTCTTTTTTGTTAAGTACAATGATCCCATCTATGTGAAACTGGAAAAACTGGACATCATGATCCGCCTGGCTTCCCAGGCCAACATAGCCCAGGTATTTGCATATGAAACAACCCCTCATGGGAACTTTGTATATAGCATGCTATTGATGATGAAATAAAAAGAAATACTACTTCTACATAAGACTGGGCAATATGGACAAAATCAAATATCACAATATTTTTGACTGAATACCTCGATATCGATGGTGTGACAATATTATAGGGATGACTGTTGGTGCTTTCACAAGATATTTATACAATCAGATTTTTGATAAACACTCATTAGCAATGTTGATATGATGACCAGGCAGGTATGGCCAAATAACAGAACAACTAGAACAGTCTAAGAATTTCAGAAAACTGCATCACTTTGCTGTAATGCAGCTTTTAAAACCAGGAAAAGATAACACTCATGCCATATCATGATATTGCGATATCAAAATCCCAGGCGATATCTAGTTTTATATCACAATATTGATAAAATACCAGTATATTACCCAGCCCTACTTCTACAACTGCTCCTGCTACTACAGCTAATAATAATAATCAACCATCAGCTGATGAATATTACTGTGCTGTTATTCTCATTACAAATTCTAAGATATGGTTGGTGCCGAGTGTGTTGTCACTGACTTCAGAAACTCCCCCTGTTAACACTGATATATTGTGATAACACACTGTGAGACTTGCTGAACAAAACAGCTAATTCATGCACTGACTTAGCACTGCAGATAGTGTAGCAGCATGCAGCTGAATGATGCCTGTTTGACTTGTACAATGATGTATACTGTAGGGCTGGGACGATATGCTTATCTCCCAATCCGATACTGTCATGATACTTGGGTGCCAGTTTGATATGTATTGCGATTCTGAAGTATTGCAATTCTACAAATATTGCGATTCAATATTATGACTTATTGCGATTTTTGTTTGTTTTTTAAACACTAGACCATGGGGAAAAAGTTGAATCATCCAGTTCTAGAGACAGATCTGTATCTGTATATATGAATCATATTTCCACAAACAATGCACATCATGTCAGTCAGTCTTGTTGAGTTGTATTTCAGCAGCATCATGTTATAGTGCAAATAGAAGTGGTCAATAAAATGTAATGTACAATAGTATGAATTAAAAATATATACTTTTTGAAGTAAAATGCTACATTTAGCTGTTCCTGCTCATCAATATACTATCACAAATACTTGGGTGGCAATTTGATTAAAAAATAGTAAAAACACAAAAAGAACAAAACAAATGTACACGATACTTAAGAAAATAAATGTTTTTTGTTCCACCCCTAGTATACTGGGTTTCTCTGCTGGGCTGTTGAGGGCCTGCAAGCCTGAACAATGCATTCACCTAAGCACTGTAAAAGTTACTATGAACCCGCCGATGAACACATAGAGCCCAGACAAGTGCTCCCATAAAAAATAAAATATAGTATGTGGCTAATAGTGAAAATTAATTTTGAATTCACAGGTGAATTGCCATGTATTCAATATTTCAGTGCCAGATATCTGTCAGAAACAGCATCAGATGATTGATTAAGTTTCTAACAGAGGAGAGTTGTCCTCATCAGTTACAGAGGCATCAACAGTCAATAGTGAAGTGATAGCTTTAGGCTACTGTCATTTGTAATGTTTATTTGTAGAAATGAGTCGATCCAGAGGTAAATCTAAGCCACAAAATTCAGTGACTGTGTTGAAGTGCTCATGAGCATAATAGTTGATGACATTTGGAAGCCATTAATATCAACCGAATAGAAAATAAGCTCGCTGTTAATGAATCAATGAACCAACCAACTCGTTTTTGAATCAAAATCCTTGAAAATTTGCCCCAGCCTCATAAGAATAGATTTGACACATTCAGAAAAATAAGTAAAATACAGCTGTAAGCAGCAGTGAACGGGTTGCCACAGCGTGTTTAAAAAAAAAAAAAAAAAAATGTAGTCTTCAATGATAAACCCTAAAGCCATTGTGGGTATTGGAATCTATCTCACAAATTAATAGAACTAACACAAGCTTTAGAAATATATAGAACAAATAATACTGATTATTGATAATACTGTGACTACATGCTGTTCAGATTGTTCATAACATGACTACAGCTCACCTTGACTGTAGTGGATTACGGTGGCCACTGAAGGACTAAACGGAAAACATTTTGCCTCCTATAACAGCATGTTATCATTACAACTTAACAGAAGTTTTATATGGCAGTATTTTCTCCAAATCTGAACATTAGCATGTGGCTTAGGAGATATGTTTTAGATTGTTTCTGACCAAATTGTAGAACTCTCTGTACATTTAATCAGAAAATGAAAGATTAATAACATAAACATTTTTGCACCAATGCCTTTCTTTCTTTTTTAATAGAGGCACACGCAGTCAATAAGTCAATCCAAAG